>NDXB01015480.1:0-25132 GCA_002631895.1 Agapornis roseicollis | reverse complement strand
TGTCGGGTAATGGGGGGGGGGAGGGTGGTGGGGGGGGGGGGGGGGGGGGGGGGGGGGGGGGGAAGGGAGGGTCTGCTATGGAAGATGACAAAATGAGCTTACTGTGTATCTCTTAATGATCTTTGACAAAAAATCAGTAGAAGACCCATTTAGTCTTGAAAGGGTATTGCCTCCATGAATATGTGGTAAAAGGACAATTTTGAGGACAATGGCTAGAATACATAAAGAGAAGCAATTTTGTTGGGTTAGTTTTGCTGTTTTGCTGTTAGTGATCTGCTAAGCTGCTTGTTTTGAAGAATCAGTAAGTATAAAGTTTCTGCAGTCTGGAGATGACAAAATGACCTAGTTATTCTGTATATTATCTTCCACACAGACCCTTCTAGAGACAACTACGAACCTTCTCAACCATGATCTCCACTGGTCCCTGTGTAACCTAAGAGCTTCTGTCACTAGAGGGCTTACCCCAAAGCAGGATTACTGCTGCATTTGTCTACAGCAGTACAAAAGAAGGCAAGAAACTGCTGATGAAATCATTGTTTTCAGGTAAAGTTAAGGGGTACAGGGTCACACCTCTGATCATGTTAGTAGCTGTAAAAGACAAAAACAACTACTGGTCTTTTGACTTGCACAAGTAATCCTGTGTATTCCTGTGAGGATGTATCCCTCCCTGCTCCCTTGCACTGTAAATGGGCTGGCTAATCAAACTTATCAGAGCCAGCCTTCTTTGCATGCATCCAGCTCTGTCTCTGCTGGAAAGAATTGCCTTACAATTCAGCGAGACCTGCTCAGTAAGCTGTCAGTTTATCAGTCATCTTTCCCAGCAATACAGCGCGTGCAATTGCAGCACCTGGGGTTCACTTGCCTGTATTTGTACATCTTGGATCTACTGCAGGTCTGACTCTGTACTCAGTTGGAATCTCTGATATTCCTGTCTGTGGCCAGGTGGCTGCTAAATAAGATCACTATTACCTTGGTATATTAATCTGTAGCTGTATCAGCAAATGGGCATCTACTGTTACCTTTGCAAGTCTAGAAATAGTGCAGGAGAATGTGAAAGTATGAAGGGAGTGTATATACTGCTGAGCTGTATTTACAGATAAGCAGCCTTGTTTCCCATCGAGTATGATTTCTCTTCCACAATGTAGAGCTGTCAGGTTGTGTCACCCTGCTTTCAAGCACCTAGCAGAACTCTTCTCTTTTACAGCTGTGGCCACTTGTACCATTCGCTGTGTCTGCTGAGTAAAGAGTGTGGGACAGTAACTAAAGGCCGGATGAGGTGGATATGCTACAAGTGCAACTCAAGTAACAAGGGAGGAAAACTGAGTGAGAACTTCTCAGAGCTAAAAAAAGGAAGTGGAGCACCCTTGGCACAGGTGAGGTTTGTGAGGCAGTTCCTCTTCAAGTAAACATTGAGCAGTGCTTAGAGGCTTTGTCACTTCATTGTCGTGTCTGTCTTTGCTTCCAGACAAACCCATGATCAGTAACTGTCAAACAGTATCAGCAGCTAACTAGTCACATTTATGAATGTCATTTTGTTTTGGTGTGGGTATACAGAGCTGTGGAAGTAATTGAGGTCTGGGAACTACTAACCAGCCTGAAGGGAAGCTGGATGCTTGCAGCTGATTGCCCGCTAGATGCATCCACTGCTGCTTCTTGTTTGTGAGAGCCTGGGGTGGGCTGCTGGGGACAGTTCCTTTCAGACTATTTTTAGGTGTCTTTCATATAAAACTTGTATTAAAAGCTGTCACGTTGCTTGTGGCTGGATCATGGAGCCTCCGTTCTATCTTCCTGACAGATAACCTGGCTCTGGGTAAAAGATCTGGAATTGATTTCACTCATTAAGTGCTTGCACAATGTTTTAAGAAGCTTGTATGTAAACAAGACAGATGCAGCTGGATTTGGGTGAGGGAGGAGATAATTAGTTTGTGTTTATTGTCACTATTTGTGTGCAAGAATTTTTTCATCATCCCTAATGCAAAAAAAGAAGTCCAGTCTCAATATGCATGCTTCTGTCTTTTCCCTGTCATGGTACTGGGGATTGTAAGCAAACATGGCAGGTAGGGATGTGTTTTGGGGGTATTGCACCATGGGGAGCTGAACCCCTTTGTCCAGTGTTCCTGCAAAGGCAGTCACTGATGAGGGTTTGTTCCTAAATGCCTCAAGGTACTTTATGCATTTGTCACCGCACAGATGCATGCAAAGCAGTGTTTTTTCACTTCTGAAACCAGAGTAATTCAATCTTGGAGTATGTTTTTATAGCAGTACTTTAGTTTTCTTTGAGCAGATTATTTCAATTTCTGCCAAATCAGTTCCGATCAAAAGATGGCTAACAGCATTAGTCAACTTCCATCAGCTTCTGTATTAACAAAACCAGAAACTTCCTGCTTGAAGGGAGACTTGGGGGGAAAGTAATCTCTGAGGAATGTACGGAGCACAATGCAATTCTTGCAGTCAAATTGTGTTAGTTTCTCATACAGTGGCAGAAAGAAAAGCTTTCCCAGGAGGTTGTAAAACTAACTGTTGTCCCAACAGCTGGCTTAGAAATGCTCATCACTTTATGTGCTGTTCTGCTACAGTGAAATATCAATGCTGGCTCTAAAGCTCACCAGATTCAGCAGCCCCATATTTTATCCTCTAGAGATCTCCAAAGGAATGTGTGCAAATGGGTGTGACAGATCAGGTTTAACTTCAGAAGCTGAAGGCAGAATTAAGTACTAAAACTACATTCATTGTTAAAGTGCCTGACATTTTGTACCAGTGCCTTATAACTTGGTTATCACTGGGTTTCTCATGGGCTGGTCAGTCAGGGAACCCCTGTTTCTCCCCTTTCATACCAGTCTGGACATACCCCAGAACAGAATAAATTGGAAAATGCTCCAGATGACACCAGAATCATTGGGTCAAGGATATTATCAGTTTATTTAACTGCTCTGTCTGTAAAAGTGAGGGGTTGGTTGGGACTGCGGCATAAAGGGAGGCATGGAGAGACTGGATGGGGAAGAAAGCAGGTTACAGCACAGATCACTTAGCACTACCTAGAAAATGTCCGTGCCAGACCATCTGAGAGTGCTGGATGCTTCCCTGCTGTCTGTCATGTGCTCTTGGCAGAAATGCCCATTGCTTCCTGCTGCACACAGCCGGCCCAGCAGAGCTTGGCTCTGTCTCAGTGAAGCCTGAGCACCGCTTCAAGCCCCCCACCTCCTCCTCCTGATGTCCCAGATCCTCTCCAAGTTTGCTATGTTCCTCATGCATTATAATATTTAACTGTTGTACTTGCATGTGATTAAACTGTTGCGCAGTCAGGTCTTTAAAAAGCTCAATATATTTAGACTTGGCAATCGAGTGTAAAATCTCTAGCTTCTCCAGGAAGTTTGTTTGCTCTGCAATTGCTGCTCAGTGGTGTTCATTATCTCTGTAGGTAACCATTCAGCTGGCCAGGCAGTGATCTGTGTTACAGAACAGGCCTTCTGGGGAGGAAGTGCTGGGAATGCCAAGTGGAGGAGATGGATGCAGCATTGCCTGGCTCCACTGGATGAAAGCAGAAGGGTGAGGAGGGTCCTCTGGAGCACAGAACTGGGTGCTGGGGGAAGGCTGTTGCCTGCTGGTATGGCAGGGTTTGGTCTTACTCAGTCTCAAATATAAGTGGAGAATAAGGCATGAAAAACAGCTAAGCCCCCATGTTTTGAAATGCCACTACTCTGTGCAGAGTTAAGGCCTGTTTGAAAGGTGCATTTTCTATATTAACCTAGTGGATGATGCAAGATACTGGAGAAAGAAGATGCAGGCAAGCAAAGGGACTGAAGGAAAGGGCTCCTTCATCTCCCCATTTTGTGTGTTCCCAACGGTCCTCAGCCTGTGTCCAAGATAGCCATGGTCGCTGGTGCCACCCTAGGTGCAGAAGGGGTTTATTCCTTTTTGTCACAATGTCTGCTCAGCCTTTTGGTGCTGCAGTTCTCTGGTGGAGGGCTTCTCTGCATTGCCTCTGAACTCAGCTGGCACTGGGCAGACCAAGAGGTCTCTGTTGGTCAAGCTGTTCTTGCTTCCACAGCTGGTGTTCCTGCAAACACAGAACAGGAAATCCCAGTGGGAGGTTACACTAACAAAGTACTGCTTCCAGCCCTGCCTTCCCTAGACCACGGAGGGCAAGCTCCAAAGCTTCCCAGACATTTTGTGCATAGACGTGTGGGGAGGGCATTCCTTTGCAAGCACTTTGAAGACCCTGGAAGCTTAGTCTGTCTGTTGGCAAAATATAATGTGGGTTGTTTTTTTCACACACACACACTACTCCCCTTCCCTGCTAGTGAAATCTTCTGTTTAGGCATTTATTTTCTTAGCAAGCCTTGAATTAGGAATAGATTCATACTGAGAAATGCCAGTGAGCATCTGGAGTGCATTTCATAGTACCAGTTCTGCTGTGCTGAAACAAAGACTGTCAGTTGGAATTTTGCAGTGCTGTTGAGAGTTTTATGTGAAACGACAGCCCAACAGACAGTGTTTTCTCTGTCCCTGCTTTGCATGCATGACTTCTGTAGCAGTTGCCTTGAAACTGGAGGAGGTGGAGAGATGGCACGAGGCAGCACTGAACCATTATTGAATCTGGTGATAGCACTTATTTAAATGGAGCATTGCTGTGATGAGTGCTTGAGATATTCTGCCCCAGTGAAGCAGAATAGAAACCCAGACTGGTTTGGGTTGGAAGGGACCTTAAAGCTCATCCAGTTCCAACTTCCTGCCACTGAAGCAGGTTGTTCCAAGCCTTGTCCAATCTGGCCTTGGACACTGCCAGGGATGGGGCAGCCGCAGCTTCTCTGGGCAACCTGTGCCAAGGCCTCAACATCCTCATAGGGAAGAGCCTCTTCCTTATGTCTTATCTAAATCTACCTTTTCTCAGCATAAAGCCGTTCCCCCTTTTCCTATCACTAGGGCAAAGGGGCTTTTCCTGGTTTCGCTACCAAAAGTTTGTGCTTTCTCTGTTATCCCCTAAGCATTTCTGTCTTCCCAAGGGAAATTTTCTGAGTCTAAACTGATCATCTATTGTCTTTCCTGTCGTTCCTACCTGATACCATACCATAGATGAATATTAAAAGAAATGAAAGCATGTGTGTGGCGTGGTTTTCAAATCTGATTTAAAACGTGCAGGTTTTGTGGTACGGTGTTTAAAATTAGCTGAGGCCTGTTGTGTGAAAGCACAGAAGCTTGGCTTCTGCCTAAATACCTAGGTGAAATACTCCTGGTGTCTTAGTCTTTGATCTCCAAAACTAATTTGCCTTGTTTCAGTGAGCTAGTTTGTGTTTTCCATTTATTCTGCTAGCCTATATACTAGGTGTCACAGAGAGGCACACAGCTTTGGCTCTTGAACCATGAGCTCTGCAGAACATGCCATGAGCCCCTGAGCTCACATGCTGTGGTTATTCTCAGTTTCAGATTGTGCCTGAGTTCTAAGGGCACTGTTGTTAGAGCTTTCCAGATAGAATATACGTTTTATTTGGGAGTTTAGTCCTGTCAGGTCACACCAGGATGGACAATGAATGTGATCCATAGTTAATCCACTTTGTCAGACTCCACCTTTGAGCTCTGTTCTGCACCGCCACCAGTGCCCCAATCTGGGATACAGCCTTCCCTCCAACCCAGAGCTTTGTAACTCACTTCCACCTGTGAGGAGTTGGTACTATGGTGCATCACTTACCTGGGATGTTAAATGTCCCTCTGCAGCATGTCTGTGCACTTTGTATTGGGTAAGAATGAAGGTTTAGGGCTTCTTTTTTTGTCAGTACTTATTTTAGAGCTAGTAAAATGTTACATGAGCTCTCTCAATCAGAGGCAGAGCCAGTTTCACTGTTTTCAGTGCACTGGTGACCATCAGTTATAGCTTGAATCCCAGCAACAGCAAGATTTTCCAAGGACTCTATAACTTTTAAAATACCCAGGTGTGATTCCTACCCCTCCCCCACCTCCCCCCCCCCATTGCACCAAGGCAATAATTAGCATTTTATACAGCTACAAGGTTATGCATTCTCCTCCATAGAGAAAATTAACTGAGAAATCCATATTAACTGAGAAAATGCCCAGTCCTTTGGTTTTGGAGGGGGCTTTGGTGGCAGACTCCTTCTTCAACAGTGCATAGGAAATCCATATGAGGGAGGAACTAGAGACACTTTGTACTGTTGGCTTCTCATCAGCAGAACATCTGTGCTATAAGATTTCTTGTAATGTATTGAAAAAACAAGTGAAAAAACAAGAGAAAACGGAGCGTGGGAGCCTTAACTAGAGGAGGACTGGCACCATAGCTGAAATGGAAAATAAACCACACGTTTAAAAAGACTCATTTCAAAACCATAATTCTCCTTTAACAGCTTTTAAATCAAAACTGGCTGTTTTCTTGGACTTTTCGTACTGGGAGGTGGGTCAGTTAAGTTTCTTGTTCAGTTGGTTTGGGTGTTTGAGGTTGGTTGGTTTATTTTCTTTGGGTTTTGGTGCTGGTTTTGTTGTTGTTGGTTTGGTTTGGTTTGGTTTGGTTTTTGGTTTGGAAAATCAGACCCCTGGCCTTCCTATAGCAGTCTGTAGCCTGGCAGAAGTCTCCTTTTATTACCTACAATTCAAAGTGTTGCCCTCTAGGACTCATGAGAGGCTAGCATGATGCAGACAGCTGGCTTTCATACTCCCTAAAGTGAAGCTCCCTGAGACTGGCTGCCCTGTGCTCCTGGGATCACCTGGGGAACTGCTGTGTCCTGGTTAAGGGGAAAGATGGCAAAATTTCAGTGGGTAATTTTTGCTTTACTTCGCATCTCATTTTCATCATGGTTCAATGAAAATTTCCTCCCTTTTATTGAAACATTTAATATCTAGAAGGATCTGTAGGACAGACTCATGTAAATTTGCATCCCCAGCAGTGTGACCAGCAGGTCGAGGGAGGGGATTTTCCCCTCTGCTGTGCTCTGATGAGACCCCCCACCCTGCAGTCCTGCATCCAGCTCTGGGGGTGATAGCACAAGAGGGATGTTGAGTTGTTGGAGTGAGTCCAGAGGAGGCCACAGAGGTGCTACAAGGGCTGGAGCAGCTCTGCCCTGGAGCCAGGCTGAAAGAGCTGGGCTGATTCAGCCTGGAGAAGAGAAGGGGAGACCTCAGAGCAGCTCCAGTGACTAAAGGGGCTACAGGAACCCTGGAGAGGGGCTTTGGACGGGGGCCTGTAGGGACAGGACAAGGGGGAATGGCTTCAACCTGACAGAGGGGAGATTGAGATGAGACATTAAGAAGTTCTTCCCTGTGAGGGTGCTGAGGCATTAGCATAGGGTGCCCAGAGAAGCTGTGGCTGCCCCATCCCTGGCAGTGTTGGACAGGTTTGATGAGCTTTAAGGTCCCTTCCAACCCAAACCATTCTGTGATACGATAAAATAGTAACAGATGCTGAGCTGCTGCAGCCTGTTGATATTCCCACTAGCTGCATCAGTCCCTGTTGCCAACAGTTCTATGTAGCTTAGCACAGTGCTTGACAGTTACGTCTCTGCTCTTCAAGGAACCAGCACAGCTCATTGCATGTCCTCACTGTGCAATCGCAAGCTTTCAGTCTATCTTCACAGATCTGCCTTGGAGCACAGGCGGGAAAGAAAACGTGTGACTTCCCATCTGCCAGGAGAGGCTGCTTTTCCAGACCCAGAACAGACTGGAGAGGCCCAGTGACCTCTACCTGTGGTGCTGTGCTTGCTGCTGCTGCTGGAGGGGATGATTGCTGCCCATTCCAAGCTGAGCAATAACTGAAAAGCCAAAGGGTTAAGGCGATGGCAGATTACTCCTTTCTTCTGATGTTCCTCTGAAGGAGGGGAGCAAAATAAGTAGAAGCTAAAGGCTTGGTTCAGTTTGTAGTACCCAGTTGGGAGGATATGAGAGGGAATTATGGCTGTTTCAGCGGGGTTTGCTGTAGCTGAGGGTGTCACAGGCTGTTCCGGGGGAGGGCACCTTTCAGAAATGCAGGGGGCAGGTGAGCATCTGTCTCTTGTATATACCTAAAATGGAAAGCTGCAGTTTCTATGTCCCACCTTCTAACCCATTCCATTACCCTCATGTGGCACAATGAAAACAGCATCCTGCATTGGTTTGTATGGGAGTTGAGCATAGACAGGCTTGGGCAGCTGCAGCTGAGCTTCCAAGGCCAGAGTTGTTTGTAAGCACATTATAAACTTCCCTGTTAAACAGCAATAGCAGGTTGCTACATGGGTGTCAGGACCTATGAAGAGAACAGATAGAAGAGGTGTACACTTGGATTTTCTGTAAGGTTTGGGATCATGTTATTAATAAGCCTCTGGTAGGAAGGGTCACTAATCCTTTGTACCCCAAGTAGGACTTTGTCCTTCTATATATCTTTACCTTCCCTTTCCCTCCCCAAACTCATGCCATTGAGGGAACTCCACGCCTTTTGTCTTCTGTAGTTGGCTCTTGTGGGATGCTGTGCAACAGCCTCTTAGCTCATGTTTAGAAAATGAATTATTTGCCTTCATGCATGGCACTGTGTCCTCTCGGGTTCCAGCACTCAACTGAGATCAGTCTGTTGCACTTCATCTTTATGTAATGGTTAATCCATGTGCCATGCTGCCCTTGAAGCCTGCTGCACTGTAAACAAGAATCTCATCTGCTGGGCCATGCTGTCTGTCCAGTGAGATGAGTGTTTTGTGTTGGATTAATTAATCCTGAGCAGCGTTACTGCTCTTTTGGCTGAAGGCATCAGCAGGAGTCCAAAGCAATATCCCAGCAGTGCCCGCTGCAGGCATGAGCTGCTGAACAGACCAGCTAGCAGAGGGAGAATGGAGGTATGCCAGTGTGCTTCTAGGTATTTAATACAGACAGTTCTTCCTCTCTCCTCGGTCACTGCAGTATCTCATGTTGCAGCCGTAGCGAGTCTATTAAAGCACAAAGAATCCTGTCCTCTCCTTTGCCTTGAGTAAGAGGTTTGCTCCTGAAGTTCAGCCAAGTTCAAGTAGAAATAAGAGACATCTGCTTTCCTGTTCTGCTGCTGTAGACGTCAGAGGACAGAGCTGTAGTGCAGGCCAGTGTGACAGAGTGCTGCTGCTGCAATGCTGAGGGAAGGCTTTGGCAAGTCAGTGCCAAAGAGGGCACTACCCAGAGGGACTTGCAAGACTTCCTACCTCCAGTCAGCATCTGTCCCACAGCAGTGGTGCTTTATAATGCAGTAGCTCTGCAGAGGTCTGCAGCAGACGGCTTTTGTCCTGCAAGGGGTATCCTGAGGTTTTGCAAACTCCAGTAACAATTCTGTAATGTCAGTGTCACTCTAGTGACTTTGGGTCAGAGCAGCTGCCTGCCGTGCTCTCTTTTTGGTTGACTGCTCCATGTTCTTGGGAGCACCATGAAAACAGCAGGTCCTTTTTCTGTGAAAAAGAAATACATTTACTTGGGTTTACATGAATTGGTTCATTAAAGATCTGAACTGAGGCACCTTTTTGTAAGGCTACTTGAGCCATGATGGAGGTGTCCAGCCACAGGGGAGGAATGGCAGAAGGTGGACTTGACATCTGTTGCCTATGGATTTGGCTCTGTAAATGAGGGAGGTGAGTGCTGGTTTTACTCCTGGGAATCCCAAAACCTTCCCCAGGACTTTTGGCTGCATCCACACCATGCTCTGGAGCTGCCTCCAGGGTAATGTGGTGCTCTGATGCTCTAATTGATGTAGCAATAACTTTTGTGGAAGGTATGGCTCTGGGCAGCAGCGCTTGGATGGGTCTCTTGGTGTGAATATTAGTGGTGCCTCTGCTTACAAGCACTGTATGATCTGCTTTGCTTAGGCACTAGCTGATGCTGGATTTTGTAGCTGTTAAATTACAGATAATTGTAGGCTTAGAAGGGCTGTGTGGTGACTACCAGAGGGAGGTGGAAGGCGTGCAAGCAAAATGTGCAATGGAGATTAGCATTATAGTGGTGGGATCTGTGAGAACTGTAAAACACAAAGGAACCTTTCTTCTCCTTGCTGGCTCAGATCCTCAAGGGGATAAATTGCATCCCTTGGGTTCTGTACCTTGCCTGAGTCCTTTCTGAAGGGTTTGTCTGGAAATGGCTTGGAGGTGCTGAACCACTTGGTACTGATGCAGACACTGACGAGCTGGCTGGCCCCGCAGCAGCACTTGCAGGCAGAAGTTGTGTTGCAGGGTGAGCGAGCTGGGTAGATTCCACTAATGCCTGACTCCTGATGCTGGACTCCAGGAGCCTCCCTGTAGCTCTTGAATGAAAACATGCCTTTAGTGACATGGTTAAAAAAGGAAAAGGCCTGACAGCACTTGTTTCCATGACAACAGAAAGAATTGCCTGCGATATTTCAGCTCATCAGCCTGGAGAACAGTCTGATTGATAGTTACATATGTGTGGTAAAGAGGTAGCAGAAGTGGGGAGGCCAATTACATTGCATTCTCCTTGTCCTTGAGTGCCTGTGGTCCCAGTAACTCTTTTATTCCCCCTTTGCTTTTTGTTGTTCTTTTCCAAGTGAGACTGGCCTGCCTGTCCCTTGGGAAGTGCCTGTACAACCTGCCAGCTGCGGATACGTGACCCCCACTGTCACAGGCTCTCTGGCTCAAAGCCGATGCCATGTGTGCAGGGAATGTGGACACTGGTTGCTTGATTGGTGATTAGCAAATAGCTATTTACATGTATAAAGAATATCTCAGAGAGGGAAGAAGTGAGGCTGAGCAGGTGCTTCCAACATAATGATTGCACTTAGGGCAGGCCCCTCAGACCAATGAAGGCCTCAAAGGCAAGATGCACGTGGCTTCAGGAGAGTTAATGGAATGATTCAGGTTTCAGGACACCCATTGTGGGTTCAGTGCCCCCAGAGCACTCCTGGGCTCACCAGCTCTGAGGTACCTCTGGGACATTCACATGATGGAGAGGTGCGTGGCCAAGTTCTGTCCTGGCTGTGCTTAGCTCGGAGCTGAGTACAAAGGGGAGCATGTGATGGAGGATCTTTGGCAAAGCATTGTTCCCTATTCCACCAGACCTTACCCACTGCAGACTGCAGCTTCTCACCCTCTTTGGGCAGGGTGCTCAGTTCTGTTTGGGACATAGAGTGCTTCTCACCATGGGGTGAGTACCTTAAAGCTGTACCTTAAACCTGGCTGGCTGTGTACCCCGGGCTTTGGGTAACTGTTGTGTGTGCTTTCTAGGCTGTGTGCTGGCTCTTATGAAGAGCTGATGGTAAGCTCTTCCAGAGGAGCTTGGGAGCCAGCATGCTGTGCCCTGCAGGGCATCATGTCACTACAGCATGCAATGGTTTCCCCAGATAGGACTGGGAGACATCTTCACAGAGCTTTGGAATCTGCTCTTTAAACACCCGGTAATGGATGAGAAGTAGAAAGCAAATGAATGTGCTGCAACCCTAGAGAACACCATCCCTCAGAGAAGGGCCTGGCTGCTGGTAGGAGCCAAGGAGCTTGTTCCTAACTGGGAACGTTCCCAATTCCTGGCTTAAGCAGAAAAGTGAAGTCCTCTCTGTCTTTCTGGGACCAGGAATTCAGCCATCATTGCAGTTATCACCTTCCTTGAAGGTAGTGATACGAGTTCTTCATGTTGGGTTTGATCCAGTGCCAGGGAGACTTTAAAGTAAAGGCAGTTTCAGTCAGTACCCACTGGTAGGACTGCAGCATTTTGAGATAATAGCCCTTGGGAAATTTATTTTGGGGAAAACATTTGAGAATGAACATTGAATGTTCCCTTAAAAATAAATCCCCAGAGACAACAGATGCCAGATTGCTGCTCATGAGGGAGGCTGTTCTCCTTGGCTTCTGTTGTAGTTTCTTGATGATGCTTTCGCCTTGGAACATGAGCAGAAGCATTCAAAATAGAAACATTGTGATGTGATAAAATGGAGCAAACCTATAAGGATCCGTGATGCTCTGTCATCTCCCCCTGGGGTATGTTAATGATGCCTTTTAAAGCAGCTTGAGTATGTATGCAGCCCTCCTTGCATTAATGCTCTTGTTGCAGGCTGTGGTCCCCCTGCTTGCAGTTCTGCCTTGGCACTGCTGGGTGACACTTACCCTTGTACCCAGCAGACGCTGGCGCTGCTGGGCAGTATCATGATGTCTTTTGTGTCCAGCTCCTCAGTTGATGTGGCTGCCACTGATGCACGGGCTACCTTGCCTCCTCATCCCCTTTCCACCCTTTGTTTCCTACCTTTTAGGCTGTAACATCCGATAAGGTTAAAAATGGACCTTAGAAGAGATACCCTTATTAGATGCTAGTCATAGGCACAGTAATCCTTCCCCATAATAGCCATGCACAGCCTGTGCCCCATCACAGTGTGTGATGACCCAGCAGGGAGGCTGAGCTGGGCTGGAGGAGACTATCAGGAGATGGCAAGGGCTGGGGGGGAGCTGGTGCTGCCTGGGGAAAAGCCCAGGAGAGGCTGCCCATCTGTAGACCCATTGCTTCTCTTCCCATCCCATTTCTTTCTCTCTTTTCCTGTCTCTCCTTTTTCTTTCTTTTTGGTCTTCCTTTCCTCAATGGTAACTGAGTTCTGTTTGTCTGCCATCAGCTACAGACCCCAACAAGAGGTCACCGTGGATGTAAGCATATCTATCTCTGTTCTTTGAGCAAGAATAGGGTATTTTTTTCCCAGACAGTGGCTTCAAGCCAGAGGAAGATGGCTATGAAAGCCCCCCTGAACAGGCTGCAGACCAGCTGCTCCAGGCCCAAGCACAGGAGCAGGGATGAGTTCCTGTGAGTGGGAACTTGGCATCTCGTGGTGTGTTATTTCTGTAACCTCCTCCCTCTCTTTTATCAGACAAGTTCAGAGTCTCTGTTGGATCCTCAGCAAATCCAAGCTTTTGACCAGCTCTGCCGACTCAACCGAGGAACCTCCAGGGTACGTACCCCCCTGTCTCCAGCGGGTTTCAACTGGGAAAGGGTATTTTGCTTGTTGTCAAGCCCGGTACTAGCACTTGTGCTACAAAGCAGCATGGGCTTCGGCTTCTCTCTTGCGTTTCGTGTAGTGCTGTAGCGCTGGCAGTTTGCTGTGCCTGGAGCTGGCTGTTGTACGTCCCAAGGCAGTCACGCTGCCTCTGACAGAGCTGGGGAATGCACTGGCGGTGAAGCCATGGGAATGGCTCAGGCTTTGGGGCTGGGCCTGACAAACGGTGTGAAGTTTCTGAAATCCCCTTAGATTTGCAAATAACCTCCTCTTCAGTCACTGGCTCCTTCCCTCACCCAGGTTCCCTCCTCCTGTCCCCTGTGTTGTCCCAAGGGAAGTGCAGCTCCCTCTGTCCCCTGCATTTTCCTTGTGCCTCCTGCCTGTTGTGGCTGCAGCTGTTGGTATTTTATTTTCAGCTCTTTCTGGGATTTTTTCCAGTTAGGTGACATTAAAGCAAGCTTCAGGCTGTTTTGCAGTTGTCCTGCATGGAGTTCTGCAGGGTTTCTATGTACCATGTATACCCTATACCCTTTTCTTTACAGATGTTAAGGTTTTCTGGTTGCACGAGTGCTGCCATGCAGTGGGTGATGTATCTGGGCTTTGCCTTGCAGCTGGCTCTCCTGACAGAGCTGTCCCGTGGCCACAGCAGTGAGAAGCACGGGCTGCTCAGCATCTCCCACGGTGACCCAGCCACCAGCAGCGTCTTCCAGAATGAGAACTTCCAGCTCCACCTGGCTCCCCCTCCGCTGGCTGAAGACTGACACTGCTGCCCCGAGCCCCGGCAAGGCCATGGTTAGTTTCAGGTCTTGGTGCTTGGAAGCTTTTCCATCACAACACTGGACTTTCCACCCTCTCCCACCTTTCCCAGGACCCTCTGTGCTGTGTGGAGTCTTGCTGGGCTCTGGTGGGTTTGTGGGTGCCTGAGGGAGCTCTGGGGGCAAAACCAAGTGTGCCAAAGCACCATGCAGCACCGGGCTACCTGCACTGACCCAGAGGCTCATGGCAGCAGCAGCAACTTGGCCAGGTAACTGAGCCAGCTCCACTCCACTGGAGGAGTGTGGCCTGTCCTGTGTGCAGAGCCTGTGTTCCACAGTGCTGTGTGGTTCCTGTGAATGGGTACTGTATCTGAGATTTAATTGTAGTACTTGTAAAAGCAGCTGTTTTGGCAAGGCCTGGCTCACTGTCTCATGGTGGCAGTCGGGGGTCTGAGGGCACAGAACAGGCAGACTGGGAAAGGCTGAAGAACACAGAGAATGTGTGAGCAAACAACCTGCACGTGGTGTGTACCTACAAACATCCATTAAAAAGGTCCTTGGTTGAACTTTCTTCTGTGAACTGTGCCCAGGGAGTGGGTGAGGGCTGTGCTCTGGCAGTGCTGCTGGCTCCTGTTTTCTTAGTGCATTTACTGCTGAACTCTGATAGAGAAAGATGCACCACCTTTGTCACTCTGCTCACACAGCTGCAACCTAATAGCAGTGGTGTTTCTATACTGTCACCTCCTGCCCCAACCATGTGTGCTATTGGTCTGGTGATCATTATCTTTCCTGTCCCCTTGTTCACTGGGGTGTTTCAGGGTACCATACCATTAGGGTCCCAGCAGGAGTATGGGACAGCACTGCTGCCTCCAAGGAAAACAGAAGCACTGGCAGTTGTGCAGAGCCCACAGCTGGGGAGCAGCATTATTGCTGTGCACCCTTGGGCCCGGTGTGCTCACCTTCACCCCAAGCATCAAGAATGTGGTGCCCCAGTCTGATGTTCCCAGCATGCAGCCTACTCACCCAGATGTAAGTCAAGAGGCTGCTGCCAGACCTCAGCCTAGGCTTGCAGCTCTTTTCCCTGCCTTCTTTGCCCTGGCTTTATGTTTCCCTGTGGTGTGGCCAACACACAGTTCAGACAAGCAGAACTCCAGTTGTTTAGTATTTTATTAAAGAGAAATATACACACCTCTCCCTGGCAGCGTGGAGCACGAGCCCAGGGCACGTCTCTTACAGCACACGTACGCCTGTGTTTGTGCAAAGAAAAGAAACCATGTTTCTGTTGCGAGCGTGTTTCTGAACTGGGCTGTGCGATGGAGCACGGTGACACACGGGCCACCATGCTGGCTGCCGGAATGCCATCCCACACGAGGCTGCTCCACTGATGTTTTACAGGTACAGAGGGAAGAGGCAGCTTATTGTGCTTAAGACATCTGAACAAATCCTGGGTAGGAGACACTCACAGCTTGTGAATATTGCTAATTACTTACAGTTAGGAAAGAACGTATCCTGACAACAGTCATACGAACCTGCAAGACCACGGGACCCCACGGTAAGTCTTGGTCATCAACACCCAATGTCATTTCACTGCGCTCACAGCCGGTGCCCCCTCACAGCAGGAGGAGGCGGCTCGGCTCCTGCTTGCTTAACAACAAGGTGAGCTCATGCCAAGCCAGAGGGGTCCTGGTGACCCTCCCTGTGCTTGGCACCCACAGCGAGAGGGGTGAGGAGACCCTGTCCTCACTGCCCATAGTGCTTTGGGAACATCCAGCCCATCCCATCCTCCTGGGAAGGAGGAGCTGCCTCTGGAAGAAAGCTCAGGCAGGCCAGGCACAAGAGTGAGCTTTTCCAATGCTCCGCTCAGACTACGATTGAAAGATTAAATATGAGTAAATGTCGTAGGTTTATACATAATGCTTCCTTCTACCTATGGAATGTGTCTGAGTGGTCAAAAGACACTAAAACATTGCTAGAAACCTTAGTTAACCAAGACAAACAGCTCTGCCCTTAGAAAATAAATAAATCCTATTCAGTTTTCCTACGGCCTTCATTTAAATGCCCTCATTAAAACCAGAGTATTTCCAGGTGCTTTGTGAGGATGTATCTGTTCATGCAATGGCCCAAGTTCCTCATTTAACAAGCACTGCACTTCTTTATATTAAGTCATCAAAACTATAAACCTTATTATTTTTGTCTGGAAGTGTTAGTCTAAAAAGTACAGTATTACTTTATAACCATTAATGGTAAACTCCGAGCACACGCGCATGTGCACGCACACACACACACACACACTGTTGCCTAAACGCTTCCTAAAGATACTGATTACAAAGTGTATAAAATTAGTAGTACATTGTCAGGATACAGTGAGAGCGATGAGCCACCCTTGAACATGGACTATAATCTAGTATCAACCACTAAACTGTACACATTTATACAGCCTTATATTCACCAATGACTTCTGAAAGGTAAACAGCAAATACACCAAGAAGTTCAGTAATGCTGTTGAAAATACAGTTATTACTGACTCCGACCAATTCCAGCTCGCTGAAACCAGAAGGACGTTGTTTCATCAAGCAGGGCCGAATCCAACCCACAGCGAGACAGCTTGCTCTCAACCTGCGGGTTGAGGAACGCCCTGCTCCTGAACTGGGCGCAAAGGAGCGGGAGCTGAAGCTTCCTCTCTCTGCTAGGACAACCCTAGGCTGTACTTTAACAAGCGTGCACACTCCTGAGCCCCTGGGCCACCTCCCCTGGGCACCTCCTGTCCCCAAGCTCTGCCGACACAGTGGTGTGGCTGAAAACTACTTGTGTAAAGTTCTGTTGGTATTCAGGCAGATGCAGGCCCGGAGGCCGTTTGGTCCTGAGTGCGCGTGTCCGGCACCAAACAGCACAGCAGAGAGCAGCAGGCAGAGCCGAGGGTGGGGTTTGTGTGTCTGGAGGTAGTCACTTCCTTCGCCAATTGTTCTGCACCCAGTCTAGCATGGCAGTAGTTAGATGGCCATGCTTCATCTCTGCCTGATCCTTCTCCTGCTGAGCTGCGAAAGCCAGATCCCCTTCCTGAAATCCTTGTAGAGAAAAGGGACCAGTGGGATCCAGGCAACCGATCCCCCTCAGGGCCAACGGTTGCCTTCTCAGGAGATTTCAGAGCCTGACCTAACTCAGCAGATGCTCGGTGCATAGCCTGTAGTGAAGTTGGAGGCACTTTGTGCGTTCTGTCGCCTGCCACACCAACCTGCTGGAAGAGTGGTGCCAACGGCCTGTGAGAAGGGGTGCACCAGCACGAAGAGGATGGACAGTGCACAAGGACAGGGAGATGGACAGAGCCTCTGGTTACGGCACCTCATGTAGCTATTGGAGAAAGGATAAGGGCTACTTGGTTTTGCTGCTTGCAGGCATGCTGCACCAGCTCACCCTCTGTGCTTTGGAGGCCCACTGCAAACATCCTGACAGATGGAAACATCTCGAGTGGCACATCCTTGGATGAGAAGTAGTATATGATGTAACCCAGACCAAGAAAAGGGCCTGTTTCAGCTATAAAAGTCCTAAGATCTATCACTACCTTATGTGCAGACTTGGGAGATCTGATCAGGCTGAGAACGTGTTAAAATCGCTCAGGCTGCTACTAGTTCACCAATATGCACGTCCTGTGACTGCACTCCCATGAGGAATTTGAAATATCAAGTGCACTGGAAAAAAAGGATTGTCAGAGAAAACAGAAAATAGAAATACTACAAAAGCAACCTTACTGAGTGGGAACTGGACTGATCTGATAATCAACTTGTCGGATCACACAGTGGTTTCTATAGTCTCAATCACCTCCATCTCGCACTGCGAGGGTGACAAGAGCGGGCACTCATCTGGTTCCCAGCTGCTATCAGGGCTGTAATCTTCTTCTGAACTTAGCTCAGCCACCCCCTCCGTGTCCTCATCACACGACTCCATGTAGTGAACCCCCACCGCATTGATCCCAGAGTCCTCGGAGCTGGAAGGGGACGAGCAGTGATCTGGTTTTGGTGTATTGCTCTCTTTTGTGATTAAGGCATTGCGAACAGGGACTTCCTCAGGCTTTATCTTGTGGGGCACGGGGGGAGGCTGCCTCTGCACGTAGCACATCTTCCCGTTGATGCATTTCACACGGTAATTGTCAATGAAGAGGTCTGCGATGGTGCAGAACTGCGGGGAGTCAGGGGGCAGAGGGGGCTGGAAGACCGGGGCGAACTTCAGGAAGTGTTGGGTGAGCGACACGGAGATCTGGATGGTGTTTGTAGACTCCCGAGGCCGAATGGGTATTTCAGTGCTGGGAAGCTGCTCCACGGGTGTCATGGGCTGATAGACATATTTACCTGCGGGGGGAAAACAGAAAAGCAGCACTTAAAGATCATTATCTTTAAGTCAGAAACAAACTGATGACACGATGCTTGCCTTTGGCCATTAAGAACAACCAGCGGTTCCCTGTGCTCAGCAGCTGCTCTGTTTGCAATGGCCTCAAGGTCTTTAGTCCTCTCCTGGTATGGATTCTCTGATGCTTAATACTGTACATAAGCACAATTGTCCTTACCCAGTCCTGCTCCTTTCCCTGCCTCTGCTTTGAACACTGCAGGACATCACTTAACTCTAGAAAATTAACTGCAGAGGCACAGCTCCATAGCTTTGAGGTGGGACAGATGGCAAGGCTGACAGCACCCCTTTCGAGGGGCACAAGAACTGAGAAGACACTCAGGCTTTGGGGTTTTGTCACTGAACACAGAGCAGTTGGAGCTCGTATCTTTGCTACAATGATCAAGATGTTATTGTATTATTATTATTCAAAATTACATCGAGTCTCCCTGCGTGTGTTTCCCATTCTCTTTCTGGGACTCCACTACCATTTTCCTATATTATAAACCAGAGATTCATACATGATTACTATTAGAACTTTAAAGCAGAAAATAAGGGAATTCTCAAACCACTGAAATGCTTTTGGCATCCTGATTGTCTGCTTAAGTAGTAACAAAATAGGATTATGTTGGTTTTCTAGAACTGAACCAAGCATGAACTGAACATCTTTTAGTAAAGACATAAAGAAAAGAGTAGAAAATCGGTACTTTGGTAAGAAAAACTGAGAACCTGAGGCAACGCCTAAGCCTGTAAACGCTGCATTTTATTTGCACAAAGCCTTTGCAAGATTCCTGTCTCTCTAGGGGCTCGTACACTGTGACAGCACAGATTTCCAGAAGACCCACAAGTACTGGGCTCAAGGAAGAGTTTTGGTGCATGAGTTCAAATGCTTTGCCAAGGCAGAAAAGTACCACAGCACCGAAGGGCTGGTTTGGATGCTTGAAGCTCTCCAGGTAAGGGGCAGAAAGCCGTGTTAATGAACCGGGCTGTGCTGTGATGAGACGCGCTGCCCACCCCTGTGCTTGCAGCTCAGAGGTAGGTGCAGCCCTTCTCCCCTGAATTCCCCATTCCTCCGGAAAATCGGAGCAGTGATTGCGTTTCCACTCAGGGAGGCTGAGCGTGGCCTGGGACAGCAGCACGAGAGAAGGAAGGGATCGCTTGCCCCCCTTGCTATGCCTCCCTGCCATAAACAAATCCCATCCTCAGCCTGGGAGTCCTTCCCAGAGGTGGGAAGAGCTCTGACTGCAGCCAGTGCCCCAGCCGCAGGGTGACAGCCCTGGGATGGGCGGAGGGATCCCAGCTCTTGGCTGCAGCAGCCTCTGGGTGCTGGCTGGCGGTGCCAGGGCCCACGCACAGGCTGTGCTTTGCCAGCCCTGCTCCAGCACGTCACCGGGGAAGCCTCGAGCGCTGGGAAGGCTTTTCCCACCCTTGCTGCACTATCGGTGTTGGAAGGGAAATGGCTCGTGTGACATCAGCCGCGTTCCTCTGCTCCGACACAGCCCCCGCTGCTGCAGGCTGGGGAGGACACAGGGAACTGCACAGAGAGCGCAGGGCCAAGGCAGCGTGCTGTGAGGCAGCCGACACTGGAAGTGGGCTCACAGGCACCAGCCATGCTGAGAACAGCCCAGCGCTGGAGACCAGCCAGGATGGGAGCAGCGAGACGGCAGCAGCGGGTGTGCAGGGGAAAAGAGCATTTCCTGAACAGCTCTGACCAGCTCCCCTTGAATACCTCATCAAGCACTTCTCTCCTACAAGCTGTGGAATGATAATTGTTAATGGAGCTCACGGCAAAGCTCAGCGAAAATAAAAGATGCTTTCCCCCCTCCTGTTTGATTGTGGCTGGATAACAGAAAATATAAAGCCATCCTCTCCACTTCCCATCTTTCCAACATACCAGCGTCTAGAGTCAAAGCTCGGTGTGACTCAGAGGAATTAAGTGCCTGCATCAAACAACTGAACACTTCAACCACAGGCAGAGCAGGGCCCTTACCCCTCTGGTGCCCTTTGGAGCAGCACCACAGATATTTCAGTACTGGCAGTCACTGCCTTGGGGGCAGGTGGGCAGACCCACTGTAACAGCAGCAGCCCACGGCTTCCTGCCATCCACTGCTCTCCAGAAATCCTTCTTTGGAATTAGTGGCCATTAAAGATGCTCTTGTCTTGCAAAGCAATGCGGATGACCAATTAGTGTGCTGCTGGCTGGAATGCCCAGCATTCAGCTCATGGAGACTGAAATGCAGCCTACCCTTACCTGAAACCATGACGCTATATTTATTCCTCTCTCTGGAGTGCTCCTGTGTGGGCTCCTATTCTGTTCCATAGACAACAAGTGATAAAAGCATTTCTCAACTCAGTTTTGTGCCACCTCCACTTGAAGCGTCCATGGATGGCCCTGGTGAAGGTTTTTAACAAGCTCCAGTAAAAAAGGTATCTGTACAACAGGATTATATTTTTCCACTTGAAATCGCCACCATGTGCTGGCAGAAGGCTGGGAGGCAGCGTGGGGGAGAAAGCCAAGCGCGGACATGGAATGGTGAATCTTTGATTTCCTGACTTCTTGTCCCCAAAAGAAGCAGTGGCAGGGGCAGCTGAGGCGTTACTGGGGCGCACAGCTGCTTGGTTTGCCATCGCAGCAGCACGGGGTAGTCCTCTGTGTGCCTCAAAATTGCCCTGCTGGCACTGATTTCAAGGTAGAAGGAAACAGCTGCTACTCCCTTAACAGAGGATTTGGGATCTCCGTGTGTGTGACCTTGGAACAGGTCAAAGTTCCCTCATGTTCCAAGGACAAGCTCTGCCAGGGTAAACCAGGACTTGACCAATAAAAAAAACCCCAGAATTTTCTACAGGAACTTATTTCTACGTTTCTTTAGAATTCTGGTGCAAGTTTGTTAAGTTTTACCTTGGTTTAGGGCCAAGTTTATTTTAGAATAAGCTTCTGGTTTAGAACATGATCAGATCTCTAAGGGGTGCTCGTACTCACAGCTGGGACTGTCAGCCTGAATCACGGACAAAGCTGTGACTGCAGCCTCAGTTACAACTCCTTACCCTACATAATGTGTGTAAATGCATCAGTCATGATACAGCCAATGAAAAATGAATGCAGGAACTTAAAACTCAGCTGTGCCTCTGGCCCTGTAGCTTGCGAGCTGGGCAGGGATGGCTTTTCCCAGAGAATTATCTAAAAGCACAAGTCCCCACGTTCTCTTATAATATTTGTATAAAGAAATAAGCGTCTGGTTGAACTCTCACTGAAATCAAGAGCAGTATTTCTGCTGACCTCAAACACCTGCCAAAAGTGTATGCTAAAATAGTGTTTTGGGCACCTATCCCGGTGCATTCCTTTTAATACGCTAGCACGTAATTGCTTGCCTACTTATTCCAACCCAGTCACTTGAAGAACCCTGCAGCTGAGCTGCACTGATGAATGCTCCCGTAGATCACAGTGTCTTGTACAAACCCAGGTGTCAGACCAGACACTGCGCCGCAAGCTGTTTCCTGGGTCACCTGCCGCCGCTGCCTACGTGGAAGATGGTAATTCGGTGGAGGGAAAGTGCTGCGCGTGCGGGGCACATGTCCAGAATCAACCTGCAGCTCCCGCGGGAAGCAGGCCGCTGCGTGTGCACGGGTCTGGGGAGCGCTCGAGCACTGCAACAGCCGCTGTGGGGAAGTGGCGCAGTTCCGGCTCTGCAGTTCCACCACGAGGGCAAAAAGACTCGGGGTAAAAAAAAGAGCCCGTTCCTCTCCTGGGTGTTTAACAGGGGGACAAAACTCTCTTCATGGTAAGTCTCAATTATCCATGACAGTCCTATTCTAACAGGTGACACAGTGAAATGTGAGGCAACGAGAAGCAGGTATGTAGGTACACTGAACTGTTGTGCCTGCACCAGTATCTACACTTGCTGCTGTTATGTACTGGTGAAGTGTTACCTGCCGTAAGCACTGCGCCTCTTGGATCCCAGTTGCACCGTTAGAGCCACTGGAGCACAATTAAAACGGGCTGATTGTTTTTTCCATTTCTTCACGATTCAGCTGACCCTTGTGAAAGCCTAGAAACCAAACTAGCACACGCTAAAGGCAAAACTTAACTCTGAAGCAACTTTTCCAATGTGTCCGAGGAGGTACGTTCTGGGCAGTGCTTATCTCCCTGCTTCTCTGCTCACAGGAATAGGATTTTTATTGCCAAACCGGAGGGATGCTGTTCACCAGAGCCTTGGCTCCATGCCTCCAGTGCCACCTGCTAGCACATTAAGGCAGAACCTAGCAGAGCAGTAAGCTCTATCATGACCTGCAGATCTCCAGCAAACCCATGCACCTTGGAGAACTGTTTATCCCCCAAAGCAGACACATACTTCCATGTACTATCTATTTAAAGGCTGTTTGTGGCTTTGATTACCAGAACTGTATGGGTGATTGATTGGAAGCTGTATTATAGTGTTCCTGCTTACAAACCCATAAATGCATACCAGCCCTCAGAAGCAAGCCATGAGGTCATTTCTGGTTTTTGCTAATTGAGCAGTCTGCACGCATCCTCACTGAACAGGCACAGCAGCAATTTCCATGGCTAATACAAAGTGACTTAACCATGAAATAAGCAGAGGCGCCGCTTGAAGATTTTGGTCTCCATTTCCCTTCATCCTGGTGTTCCAGTTTACCTCTGGCACTCATTAACATGCTTGACATATTAAAAAAACTACTAAATCCATCATTCAGCAGCGAGGGTTCTCGTCACAAACCCTCTGGTTTGCCTCTCAGAACGCTACCTTGGAGGATATTTTACCCATAGCACCATGAAGCGCACTGCGCTTTAGGAAATGGTGAAAGACAGCTGAGGGTCTTACGAGTCTAAGGCAGTGATGCACATTGTGTATATTTGTTTGCATGCAAGACATTTAGACGTCTTTTAACTGAAACATAAAAGCTTTTTTTCATATGTATCCTTTCCCCTGCAGGTGCTTGGACAAGTATTTCTACACCCTCCAATCTGCCAGCTCATTTACTCTCCAAAGGCAGCGAGGTTAACAAAGACCTGCTGACCGTATGCTACATAACATAACCTGGCTCAGTTCAACCGGTATGGCTGAGGAACTGCTCCCATGCACCCAAGCTGGGTGTTTGTGGTGAAAGCATCTAACCAACAGACACTGGTGGAGAACCAGCTCTAATCCCAACAGAGATTCCGCTGCCTTTGGCTGTGGTGTGTGATTTGGAGAGGATGAAGCAGTGACTTCAAAGGCAGGCCAAAGCACAAGGGCTGATATTTGGGCAGCTGGTTGTTCCCACTGGGTAAGGGTATGCAAAAGGCATGGAGGTGGTACCCATGGCTTAAGAGCAGAGAGCTGATTGTTAAATACTGGTGACTTTTTTCTGCTTGAATCTATGCCTTTCTAATGGCACCAGTGATCTTCCATTGCAGTCAGCTGTGATCCTTACTCCAGCCATGGATTGCTGGTCTTGTACTGCCACACAGAACCCTGCCAAAACAGATCAGCTTACATGGGAGGGAAATTGGTCCCACAATGAAAAACATGGAGAAAAAACCCAACTAATTAAGATACTGCACAGCTTTGAAGGGGTGAATGCAAAGCAAGCATTAATCATGTATGTATAACAGGAGACAGTGTTAGCTTGGAGGGATTCTGCATTACTCCAAGGAGAGTTCACGGCAAGGCTGTTCTTCCACATTTCTCTGCGTGGGGAGACTTTGGAGATCAGCTTCTCGAGCTCTAGCTTTCTGCACAGCAGAAGATGGACATCTCCCAAACGTTATTCCAGTGGGAGTTGTTTCCTATGTCATCAGAGTGGCAGGAGAGACAAGTCTGTTTCTTTAGGAAAAGCTGACTGGAAGCACACCCCTCTGACATCTGAATGAAGTTGTCTCGCAGGTGATGACAGCTACAAGCTGGAGCCCTGTGTTGCTGCCTGGATTGGCACCGTAGCCCAAGGACCATGTATAAGCTGTCAAACACGCAGCTGGTTTTCCAAGCTCCCTGGGGCGGTGGGTGGCGCTGGTGGCAGACAGCTCCGCCGTGCCAGACCGGCCCACGGTCAGACCCAGCCCATGCATGGGAGGGAACCAGGTTTCATTTCAACACCGGCAAAGCAGAAAGTCAGGGCAGAGGGAGGGTTTTCCTCCTCTACAGGGTAAAGCAAAGCTCGCTGCCCGCAGCCCAGAGGTGTATACTGAAGGGCACTCAGCACCCTAAGCCTGCTTAAGGTACCTACTACACCTTTTGTTCTGAAGTATTCAGCAGAGAAGCGTGATAGTGGTCTGAGCTACACTGGGACACTGCCTTCCATCCCCACAGCCTGCAACAGAAGATAAAATGACTGCCTCTGGCCTTTCTCCCTCTTTCTCTCTCCAGCTATATGCAGAGCTTGGAACAACAAACCTTTGCAAACAAAGATTACCCTAACTATAAATATTCACCAAGGACTATAATAGCTTCAAATTACACTTTGCATAGAGCACAGTAATAGCTCTTCCAGAGGGGAGAGAACAAATGGAAGGAGAAGCCCTGGACTACATTTACAGATGGCACATGTTAAAAAAAAAAGCCCACCCTAACCCAGTTTCCATTTCTTTGTATTGTATGGAATAGCCATCATGACATATCTAGCAAAACATTATGGGCTGTATTAGGAACATGAGACAGAGAATAAGCCACCAGAGGAAAAGAACATTTCAGGACACAGGTACTGCCAGATTTAAAGTGCAAGATCAAATAGAGCTGAACTGCGCTACTGGTGGTCACAATGAAGCATAACTAAAGTGTTTGTCAATGTTGAAGGAGCCTTGTAGATGAAGATATGCAATACCTTAACAAAAGTGATACCTTGCCCTGAGCTTCTTCTAAGGAACTTTGAAGATGCACTGAAACTGTTCAGACAAGTTTCCAGTGTGGGGAAGGCAAACAGAACATCCTGCATGTTTGCAGTACTTCTTGAATAGCTGGAAGGCGCAGTAAGTGACCGACCATAGAAGAGACTCCAAGGGTACAAGCCAGCTCTGCAAAGGAACACCAGTTACCCTACCACCACCATAAATGAAAAAGAAGTCATGCAGCAGGACCTTAGCAGTCTGGAAATACACCAGGAA
>NDXB01015479.1:155708-170204 GCA_002631895.1 Agapornis roseicollis | reverse complement strand
TTTTTTTTTTTTTTTTTTTTTTTTTTCTACCCTGAGAATGAATTTGAGCTGTAACTTTATTAAGTGTACAATCTCTGTATGGACCGCATGTTATGTAAAGTACCATTTGCCCATTTAAAGCTGCAAAGAATTAAGGCAATGCAGGGCCTTAACAAGGATTTTCTCTAAACAGAAAACACATTAAGTAATTACCACTTATGTGCAGAAGGTTTACATTCAACTATTTCAGTTGGCAGCATTAACTGGACTGTGTTTGAAAATAGAGAAAGCCTGCCATTTCCTCATAGAAACACTTGTAAAACACTGAGAAATCCCTTTGCAGGGAAAAGTAACATGCAGGATGTGACTCCAGAACTGAATGAATAATTATACAAGAAATGTATAAGAAACAAGTGTTTAAAAAGGGTTGTTAGTAAGAAAGATTGTGTTGAAGAAATCAGGAGGTATAGAAGACATTTCCTGCAGAAATAAGAGCCTAAGTTAGGGCTGCCAATGAAAACTGAAACTTGCAAAGGACATGGAAACAACAGTAGAAGGTCATTTACATCTTTAAATACAAAGACAGGAAATAGGAAAATAATTAAAGCTGTTATATATTGGTGATGGAACAGAAATCCAGGAAAATCTGGTTAGAGACATAAAACTAATAGATACTTCACATTGATTTTCACTCAAGGAGGATGTTGACCTTAAAAGAGGTGTGATGTCTAATGGGAACAGCAAAATCACCTCTTTCTTCTGTGGTTCTTAAAGAATTGGTTTACTGAAGGGCAGATGAAATAACACATGCTTCTTAGTAGAGCTGTTAAATGAGTTATGATACATGTAATCAGTGAACAGGAAAAATAGTACTTACTTTTAAAGGGGGACATAGATCCTGGCAACAATGGACCTAGCAGCTTGACATCTATAGACTATAAAGTTATAGAACAGATTTTGATGGAAAAAAGACTTAAAATATGGCTATTCACAGAAAATGGCATAAAATGCAACCAGAAGTTATTAAGGTAGATGGTATCTTTGAGTTGCCAAGAGAATGAAGTAAAACTGACATTCTCCTAAGAGAAGTGATTAATGAAAATAGAGACAAGTAGGAGAGTTAAAAAATAGGCATGAAACTAAAAGAAAGATGCAACAAACACTAGTAGAAGAGGAGGTACTAGGCTGGAGAAACATAGCTTCAGGAGGTTTGGGGATATTGGAATCCTTACGTACAGATTGTGTCACCAGATGAACTTCATGATTTTGTTTTGTTTTTCTTTCAGTTTGCTCCCAGTATTCTAGAGGAGTTTTTGCCATTTTTGGACTATATGATAAGAGATCAGTACACACCTTGACCTCATTCTGCAGCGCCTTGCACATCTCCCTCATCACACCAAGTTTCCCCACAGAGGGTGAGAGCCAGTTTGTGCTGCAGCTGCGGCCATCTCTGCGGGGAGCCCTCCTGAGCTTGCTGGATCATTATGAATGGAACCGGTTTGTCTTTCTGTATGACACAGATCGAGGTGAGTTGTGACCCAGATTTCTCATATTTTTAGTTCAAATGACATTTGCAAGAACTGTGCATTATTATATCATATTGAGAGCTTGGGGAGCCAAATTATAAAGGGCCTTTGAGGTGAAACACCTCTGACTGAATAGCAGTGTGGCTGAAGGAAGAATTCCTTTGTCTGCAAAAATTGGATATTGGATGCACATAATACGTAATCAGCCAGCTCTCGAGCCTGTGCTTTAAGTCTAGAATACTAAAACATTGAAACTAATGTTAGTGAAACAAAGACACAGATCAATAAGCAGAATTTTGCAGGTCTGTTCATTCTTCAACTCACTTCATAAGTGAGAGCACTACAAAGAAGTTGAGAGGACCAACATCTTCTCTGATGTAAGCTGAGATGCAAGTGAGCCCCTTAGGGTTTCCATGCTTTGAAAGGTCAAGGCAGATTGAAGATTGTTCACTGTGAGGCTGTGGCAGAGAATTGAAGGGAAGAGGCAATACCTGCCAGGCAAGGGGTATCCATGGGGCAGCAAAGGGAGGGAATGCTGGAGTAGTAGCTCATCTTCTGCTCTTTTCATCTGGAGTTATCTCTGTGATGGACTACACTTTTATAAAATATATAGCATGTTACATAAAAGGCTTCACTTTCTATCTACATTGTCCATTCCACATCCCAGAGCATCTCAGAACCTTTTAAGTGTTAAAAAAATGCAAGTGCAACACTGCACCTTCCCACTCAGTGCTGAATTGAGAAGTAAAATCTGCTGTTCTCTACTTTGTGTTCATTCTGATGGCAAAGCCCTTTGCCTTTGTTTATAGAATAGGATTGAGCCAACATGGCTCAGCTTCTGTGAAAAAGGCAAGATTTTTATGTTGATGGCTTGCTTTCAGGGGAAGCAAGTGGTATAGCTGTAGTCAAACAATTATTTTACTACAGCTGGTTCAGTGTAACTCCCCATGTGGACAGTCTATTCTGGAATTAAAGTGGCTTTATTCCAGTATATATATATATCCAGTATATATATATATATATATATATACTCTGCACTAGAAGTAAAGAATTACACTGATGTAAATAAATCTGTTTAATTATTTGATTATGGTTATAGAAGTCAATTTTCTCATATATACAAACTCTAAATTTTAATGAGTTTTTATCTTGATATACTGACTAAATTCCTGTATTTAAATCAACGTGAGTAATGGAACAAAAATAAATGGCTTGTATTGTTCCATAATTTTGTTTGGGTTTTTATATATATGTTTATGTTTGCTGAACCTGCAAAGGAAGTTCTGGGATGCATTATAGATTGTATTGGATAACTGGAAAGAGGAAAAAACCCAGCAAATTTAGAAGTATTCCTACTCAAGATGTAGGTGTGAGTAATGAAAACAAGCACAAAATTACAGATGTGGTTCTATGAGTTCATCCAATTGTTAAGAGAAGAAATGCACAACCTGCAGTCACCTTTCTCATCTAAATTCACATGTTTAATTAGATTAAGATATCATTTTTAAGCATGCAGTATCACACCAAGGGCAGTTTCAGGATGTCAGCTGTTAACAGTGTGGTTAATGAATGATTCTTATGGCACTGAACTCAGCAACTCTGAATTCATCAGCATGACTTTGATAAAGAGCTGTCATTTGCCAGCTTGGATGCAGGAGTCTCTCAGAGTCTAAATAGGTCTTGTGACTCAGTTTAATGCAGAAGAAAATAAGATTCAATGCATCTTTCGGTATTAAGATGAGTCTGAACATACATGATTAATGTTGAGTGATAGGGTCTCTCAATGAGGCCAGAACTTTTTCCAGATTTTTGCCAGAGATGCTTCATTTACATGCCAGATGTTTCTGTGTCCCTCAGAGCAGTCCCATATGACCAAAGTGAAGGAAGGGGAATCACTATAATCTTTTAGTTTTGTTACTGGGCCTGCAAGTTGTTCCTGAACCTTAACCCGGAAGCTATAAATAAACTCTTATAGGAGAAGGTAAGCAAGAAGTATAAATTCCAGTCAGACACAGTACCTGTTTGTGAAGGCAGCATTTAGCAGCTATCATTATTGTAAAAGGCAGAAGTCCTTGACAGAAGGCCGTATGACAAAATAAGCTGAGGCAAACCTTCAGCAGCATTGGTGACATGCTGTGGTGGGCAAATGCATGTTGTTTCCAGACCTGCTTTCCCAGCCTTTCTATCCTACTTGTTTCTCAGTTCTGTCGCATGTGGCTTGGTTGCTGCTCACTCTTAAGAAATCAACTATTAAACCATACTATTAAAGTAGGTTTCTCAGTTCCGTCAGTTCATTCACCTCTTTAACAGACACTCAGCTCTCTGGAGAACCCCAGTTTCTTTGCTACTGCAGGTGTCTATGTTAATGCTTTAGTTCAGGTCAGAAATGCACTTTTTTCACATCTCTCCAAGACATTCCCACATACCACACTTGGGTTTACACCATGGAGTAGTCTTGGAACTCACAAACTCTGATGAGGTGGTGACTTCAGCTGTTGTGTCTCCCTTCCTAGTGTTCTGCCAAACTTGCAGTCTGGAAAATCACTGTCTTGTGACAGGATGAAGATACTAGAAAGAATGACAAAGACTCAGAATGAATTGGATCTAGCAGGGGAAATCATAGCACAGGAGAACAAGTTATGAAAAAGACATTAGACCTAAGAGAAAAATGAAGGAAAATTCAGCTTGTTATTTAACAAGGAAAGTGAGCGAGTGAAGAGTGACATAGAAAACTAAAGCCTCCAGGGTCCTTTTGTTCCAACACAGTCTTCTTTCTCTTACCCTCCTTCCAGAAAAAGGTTTAATTATGACCCAGTGCTTAATACAATTAATATTAACAGCAAAGTGCCAGGAACACAGAGAGGATAGGGGAAAAGCAATCTGAAGGACATTTGCTAAAGAAAACTATGCCTCCTTGAGATATCCAGAAGAAAGAGAAGTCCATCAAGGGTGAAGTACTCAGTTAACGTTTGATGTCACCTCTAATGGGAATGAAGTGAAAGAATCAGACTAGAAGAACACTTAGCTTCTATATGTTGCTTCATGGTGATTGAAAGGTATTTCTTCTAGAAAGAGGCATACAGTCAAGTGGAGTTGCGCATCTACAAATCCATGGGTTTTTTGACCTACCCCACGTATACCTATTTTGACACCTGGCAACAGTTTTTTTGGGCACCAGAAAGCAAAAGTTGGATCCTGAAAGCACAGAAGAAGGCCAGATAAGTTCACGTGAGTTGTGAGAAGCCATTTAATAATAAAATCATAGAATTGTTTAGGTTGGAAAGACCCTTAGGTCACTGAGTTCAACCATTAACCTAACACTGCCAAGTCCACCACTAAATCGTGTCCCCAAGCACCACATCTACATGTCTTTTAAATATCTCCAGGGATGGTGACTCCATCACTATCCTGGGGGACCTGTTCCAAAGCTTGACAACACTCTGGGGAAGAAAGTTTGTCTAGTAACCAATACAGAATTGAGACATGAAGGAATTGAGCATACTGGAGGTTGGTGTTGGTTTTCTACACTGTGTGCAGCTTTGCTGAGAGCTGGGATGGCTGAAGTTGCTCATGAAACTGCAGGGATTACCCAGAGCTAAGGGGTCCCAGGGTGGGAAGTGGTAGAGGGTCTGTGGAGCTGCATGGGACACCAGGGAAGATGGCAGCCAGCAGGCTGAAAACTGCTTTCACAGGAGTTCAGCAGCTGTTTAAATTCAACCTTGTTTCCCAGCAAGAGGTTTTAGTCCCTGACTGACTAAAAAGCGGTAGCAGGAGAAGCAGACGTACCAGCTGGCCTAGCAGTTGGCTCACCAGAGGTTAGGACTATAAAATAGTTATAGTTCTCTAGAAATTAGGCTTCATGTGTGAGCCTGCTTATGTACCTTGTTGACTGTTTTTTTTTTCCCCTTTGCTCCTCGTAATTATATATTGTTCATTAAACCAATTCAGTCATGGTTGCAGGTGAGGAAAATTGCTTGCTGTGCACAAAGCAAATTTAATTTTCCCACTTTTCTGGATAGCATTTTTATAGCAACCCCTATAAAATTGAAAACATTCTGGTTTATGACAATCTAAACCCAGCAGAAAGGTTACACATGTCCTGTTGGCCTGTTCAAATTACAGTACATAGAGTAGCAATCTCCAAGCTTTTCTCTTTGAGGACTTGTGGAGGATAGATGGGTCCCAGCTATCTGGAGAAGGCAAAGAAAGGTACAGGAAATCTATATCTCTCCCTCGTATTTTGAAGGAGATTATGGAGTTGGTTACTTACAATCAGTTTATCAGGCTAATCTAATTTATTCCTCTGGCAGAGTAGCCGGCCCAGCAGTTAGCATTAGGTTTGATGTATCCATTATTAGCAACTCCAATGATATTGCCTTATGCCTGGCATTCTCCCATAAAAAATAAAAAATAGAGATTCAACTATAGCATGGCATACTGAAAATTAGTAGCCTTAGCTCCCATATTGTTATTAATTACACATTTTAAAAGTAAGAGGAAGTCTCAGGCGAGGTGCAAGTTATTTGTGTTTGCTCTGGTCTAGTGAACATCCAGTATGAATTCGCATGATTGCAGAAAGAACAGCTTTTGTTGGTACCCAGTCAGGCTGAGTTAAGAGTGATGTAAGAGAGGTTCAGAGTTGAAAGTGATCTTGCTAAATAGATAGACCAAGAATATGAAATATGATAAAGGTGACACAAAGGATAAACTTAGTAGGAAAGAAGCAAAGGTACAAAGTACAGAGTGACTGGCTCAGCCATAAAAATAATGTGAATCCAGAAAGCCATACTGTTTCCAATTCCAAATTTTGAAATTTAGGAAAAAGAATGCTGCATGTGACAAATGAAAGCTGAGTATTGCTCTCCGACATGGTTCTGCAGCTGTCATGTGCTGGGATTTCCACTACAACAGAGAAGATAAAAGATTTCCAGTAAGATGAGGAAGTGGAATGGAATTGAATGGATACAGTACATATACGACACGATGGTGGCAGCACTGTGACCCACCATTTTTTCCTTGCTCTCTAAAAGCACTGGGCACTGTTTGTATCAAGCGTCTTTGGTATGACAATGGCACAAGGATAAGACATATGTTAGAATGGCACTGTGTTCACTGACCACCACATACAGACCTCACATATTAAGTTTAAAATGTCTAGAGGAGAGGAAGAGTGTTAAAAAATAAAATAAAAATAATCATGACCTGTGAGAAAAAGCTTCAGGAATTGAGATCTTTATTTTAGTTCTGTAAGGATCAAAGGCCAATTCTTCATACATCCTGAGAATTAGAATTTTTTTTCAGGAAGGGAGATTTAGCATGTTACTAGGAAAAACTGTTTCAGTAAGGTTAGAATAGTCTGAGGAGATTCTGGGGGATTCTTACCACTAGAGGTTTTAAAGAAAGTCTGAATATATTGGCAGTGGTGATCTGCTTTTTTACCTCCTGCCTCAGATGATCTATTATGTCTCCTCAGGTTTTATATTTATGTAATTTTCATGATAACCCTAGGAAACTGGGAATGGCTGCTTCACAGTACTTGGGACACTGAAAAGATAATTTTCTACTATAAAGCAACTTTCAATAATATATTATTGCTGTTCAATTATATATATACCCTTTGTAAAACATTAAGTATGTTCTATTATTAAAAAATCAGATCAAAACCATTTTAAGTGACTTAGCTAAAACCACTGTAAATTGAGGTTGAAGGACTATAATTAGAATATGGAACTCAATAAGTTAAGTAATTGTTAGCTGGACATTTAGGAACTGCAAGAATTGGCCCCATATGAAGCTTTACTTTATATTTTTACTGCACTTCTGAACAAATTTTTCTATGTCTTAATAATGAAAAGAGTAATAATATAATAGCAAGTTGGAAAGTTATTTCAATAGCTCAATTGAAAGAGCTAGAAATACTAAAGCTAGTAGTAATACAGAAATATAGCCTACATGTTTATTTGCATAATAATACTGAGTCAAGGCTCTTATTCATGAAATAAATTTAAAAGACAAAGTGTTTCTAATAAAAGCAAATTGAAGATGAATTCAAAGCAAAGTATTGCAGAAAAAAAAAAAGTTTTTCTACCAATTTCTGTTTAGTCATTAAGTATTTTCTGTATAACACTGTTAAGCACAGACCTACATTGCTCTTACCCTAAACTGCTAGAATGTCACAAGGTGTTTCAGGTAAGCCTGATTAAAAACAGTTATGTGTTTGATCATAGAGAAGATTATGTTGGGAATCTGCCTTTGTTCAATTGTGATCCACTTGGTTTAGGGCCCTTTTTTTCATTATGATCATGAGGAAAAATTTGGAAGGATTCCCACAATAAGCATTTTTCATCCTACTGACCTTTGGCAAAATGTTTAAGAATAAAAGAGAAACAGAAGCTCATGACTGTGTCCACTGAAATGAAAGGTGCTTAACTGAATTATGCAGTTGTGCACCATGCAGTGTTGTGAAACAAAGAGTGCTGTTGTGACATTGCAGAAATACTGATATGATATATTCCAGTAAACAAACAGCATCCAATACCTGGTCTTTTAACATCTGGTCTGTAGGTTTGAAATTTTCTGTATTACATGTCTTTATAATTGTTAAGATCAGAATCATCACTTATTTTAGAGTAGTTCCATCAAGTCCAATGATAAAACTGGCTTGGAGTTCCAAAATACATCCCAGTAATAGGACTGCACTTATGCTGTAGGTGAACAGAAACAAAAAAAATCCTCACTATATTTCATAAGAAAGCTGCTTTTCATCAGCAGACACTCTACATGGGCAGTGAACTGTGTCATACATATTGAGATCCAAGTACCACTGTGTTTACTGTTTACCAAAGTTGTGTTGTAATTCTGTGCAGGCCAATCTGAACTGGTACACAAAACAGAGAAAAAGTTATTTTATCAAATATCTGTGAATGTGGAAAACTGTAGTAAGTTTATCAATCTCCTTCATAATGCTGCTGTGTGAACACTAAATTCCGTGGTTTTAATGGAATACTCCAATGTCATTTATGCATCAATAACTGGTTTGCAGCAAATTTTGCTTTGCCAGTGTTAGCTCATTAGTAATTATACTGGCAACATGCCTGCTTGTCCTCATCTTCTCAGCAGGCAGTAACAGCTTGAAAGTGTAGGTAGTAAATGCACACGTGAAACTAAGATGCAGCTGGTTCCTAACATCAACATCAGTAATGATATTGTGATGTTCCATGTATCCCTTGTTTTACCATGAAAAAGAAGTAATAAAGGTAAATCAGCATGGTCATCATGCAATTCACTACATATGAAAATCTTCCAAGAGCTTTCAGACTGCTCGATTAAAGTACTCCTCTTGTTGATTGAAATGATTGAACATTCTATTAAGGTAGACGTTAACAGAAAATACACATATTGAAATCAAAAGCAGTTATCAAGTGTACAGATGATTCCCCTGACTTTGCCATTCCATGTAAGATGTGGATCAAACTAAGCTGCATCAGAACTTTTCTGGGGGTTTGGTCATCTAGATGGCAAATGCCATAGAAATATGTGAATCAGAAAAAAAATTAAATAAACTGCTGCTCATTATATTTCTGATCTGAAGAATTTGTGTTCCTTTGTAATGGGTTGGTGGATGCCATGGAGAGGACAAGAGACTTGGGATAGTTTTGAATACTGCTTTTCAAGTTTCATGCCCATGAATCAGCTTTGCCCTTTTTAATAATCTCTTTGTGACAGTGTTGCAGAATCCTTAGAGCTAAGTTCTTTTCTCAGTAACATTTATCTCAGGTTTGCACATGTGTAACTCCAGAGTATGCCTGTAGTTCTATATGCTTTTATATTCCAACATCCTAATGTAAATAACTTTGCTGCTTCAAATGGCTTGTTCTAATTTTATCAGAACAATTGCATTTACAGAACCTGTCACAAACAGTTGATTTGCTGTTACCTGCATATGTAATGCATTCCTTTAAATGGAAGCATGTAATTTTTAGCTATTTGTACACACATTCTGTATTTACTTGGGAGCAGGACAATGTGATCTGTAATTCTGAATATCTGTTTCCATTTATTTAAGAGCTTTTCCACACAAGGTTTTCTGAAGAAAGCTCCTGTATTGGCATTTTCACTCTAGATTGTCTAGATTGATAGCAAAGTTAAACTCAGTTGCTCTTCTGAGTTACGAGTAACACATCTGAGCACTTTTCTGAGGATGTACTGTACATGAGTATGTGAGTATATATTGCTCTGAGTAGCAATTTTAGATATTTGCCCCACACAGATAAGCCATACTAAAAGATCTGCATACTATATTTCAGGAACTGTATGCAGTAAAATTTGATTTTATGATTATTTGATCCCAAATGAGAGCAGGTGATATATATACATGCTAATGGGACTTATATTTGTCTTTTCCATTAATAAGATAGATTACTTCCTGAGAAAAACAGTTTTAAGTAAAAATTTGGTTATGGTTTGCTGGTACTTATTTTTCGTATTAATCTTCAGGATAGACCCTGCCTTTCCTTACGTATAGCTGTATCAGTGGTATCACAACTGACAAAATCTGCAAAAAACTATCATCTTCAGTGAAGGAATGGTAGCAGCCTTACATCAGTATAACCAAGAGCATCTTTGCTAAGTATGAGGCTGTCTTATGTTACCACTACACATTGGTCAGTCGTAACACTGCAAACACTTGATAGATGCAATATCCAGTAGTGTGGACCTCCAAAGAACGCCTTGAAAAGACTCAGACAGGGAAGCCAGCCACACATCCAAATGCTTATGCTTTAGAGATTTCTTTCAGTATGGACATCTGAGTCCTGCAGCTGCTGTACATAGCCCTTTATATGGCCACAGGTGTTGGCTTCAGTGCTGGAGCACAGAGTGATAGCAAACAAAGGGGAGTATAGTCAATGCTGCCAGAGGCCAGACATAGTGCCAATTTAATACTGAATGTAAAACAAATAGTTGTGCCAATTTGTTTCTAAATGCATTTTTTAGTTAGAAAAATTAGCTTGTCTTTCGAGAGCATTATCTATGTGTGGATGAATGTTCCAAGCTAAATACAGTATAAAGCAGGTTGTTTTTTTTTAATCAAAATAAATAAACAAAATATAGACTTAGGAATATCAAAACCTGCTGTTCTGTTGTTTATGCTATTATTGTTTAGAAAAATAATTGAATTATATTAGACTAATAGAATTCTTCATGATGACTCTGGCATGTTTTGTGAGACATTTATCCCTTATGTAGTACAAATTACTTCTCTGGAGCTGCAGCAGGACATAAAGGTAATTCAGCCCTAGAATATGTTGTGAAGTAAATCTGTGTTTGTATTCAAGGGCATTTCTGTAGTTACACATTCTTAATTCAGCTGATTGAACTGCCATTGAAACATGTATGCAATCTATAATTTTTGAACATTTTCTGCTTCTGTGAAGAATGTATTCCAATGTCTTCAGATTTTCACTATTTTGAGATGCATTTTGCTTGTAAATAGAGTATATTTTAGGCATTTCCCTCATTAATTACAGCTGAATCCTATTTACATACATGCTTACACAAATAATTTGACTTTGCTTGATTCCAAAAGGAGAGGTGGAAGTGTAGAGATCCTTTTAAAATGATTGACTACTTATTACAGTACTACAGATGCTATTTCTGCCTCTGCACAGGGATTTCCTGCACTAGTATTTGCAGATAATAGCATTAACAGCTGCTTCTGTTACTAAAATTGCAGTGAATGTTTGAGGTATTTAGCATTTTGCAATTGGAAAGAGAGTCACCAAAGGGTCCTTCAATCCTAAGGACTCAAAATCCCTCTTTTGTCCTACTGCCTTGGTGGGGTTTAATATTAATGCACACCTGGATGCTTCAGGAATACCATGTACAGGGCATGGGACATATATCTTGTTCCAGCTTGTTCCAGTTTGACTTGGACTTTATTTGACTTCAAATGGCAATCAGAACATTTAATATAGTTCAAAAATACGGGCATAATAAGTGATGAAAGTGTCACCAAAGAGGAATTGTGAATGCAAATCTGTGGTTGCTAGTCTAGATCCCTGAACAAATATGCATTTTATGTTAACCTATGACAGGGAAGAAAGAAAGAAACTCCTGGGATGGACGACTTGTGTCTTAGATTTTCCTGGTGAGCTCAGTCAGCATGGGATAATTGTTACATTGAAAGGTGCCTTATAGACATTGTTATTTGGAAACTAAATTATATTGGAACTAATTTTTCCCTGTAAAGAGTTCAACATAAGAAAACTAAATTAAAAATGGCAAATGTAGGAACACATTACCAAAATATAGGCAGTAATAAACAAGTCTTGAACATAAAAAGATCATAAGCAACATTTTTTTAAGTGAGCTATTCAAAGTTCCTCATGACAGAGAAATGTTTGCATATGCTTGTTATCATAGAATCATTGAATAGTTAGGGTTGGAAAGGACCTTAAGATCATCTAGTTCCAACCCCCCTGCCATAAGCAGGGACACCTCCCACTAAAACATGCCACCCAAGGCTCTGTCCAACCTGGTTTGATTTGCAAAAATGAAATCAAGTGGACAGGAAGCAGTTTGCCCTGTTAGTAAACTTGGTAAAAGCAAGGCATTAAGATATCTGTATATTTAAACATATCCTTCCTGTAAAAGCAAAGCACTTTGTTTTATTTAATGGGATAAGTGTAGTTTCAAGTAGGTCTAAATTATTCAAAATACTCTTAAGAAACTTTATTGGTAGTGAAATAAGGCTGCTTTGCCAAACTTAGATTGTAAACAGAGTATACATTCAGTAGTACAAAACAGGTAATGAACCTGGCCCTTAAACACAAGTGACTGTCCCAATCACAGCTCTCCCTTTGTTTGTGTTGATGGTGTTACTTGCTTTATATCATTTTGTATATGTATGTATAGATATGTATGTATATATATGCCTAATAATAATTATATCTCCTAGATTGTCTGAATGCAGAAAAGTTGAAATAATTTAAATTTCAAAAATCTTGTCTCAGAAGTTCACATTATGCCACTGAAAAAACTTCTAGCAGTAATTTTAGATTATATTTTCTTCTGTCTGCTTAATTTATATTTATCCTTCTTAATAGTAACTATTTTAAAACCATTTTCAGCTAGTATGTCTCAATATCTTCAATATTATGTTTCAAAATTATTCAAACCAGGAAATTAATTCAAACGAGCTTTTTCCTATGAAAAATACCTTGAGAGGGTTTTTTTCCAGAAATAGAATTTATGGGGAAAAAAAAAAAAAATCCCAGCTAATTCTATCAAATAATTGTTTTATTGAGAAAAGAATAACCTTCTCTGAAATTTTTCTTCAAAAAATGTTTTTAAAGATCAATATGTTATTGTATATATCTTTTAAGTTGTGCCTTGTGAGAGATTGATTTAATGTTCAATTTCTCCTTAAATAAGCAAGGCTTTCTGCAAGGTATTTCCTAATACAATTACGTGCTTTTTCGTCTTGAGACACAATGAAAATCCCTCTCTGTGTTCCGTGGGAAGCCAAGGGTGATGTTCAAAATCTGCCTTTCTGCACAGGACTTCTATTATTCTGTGAAATATCCCCCAAACAACCCCACTTAATGCACTCTTCTCCTTATAAACTGTTCTTTTCTCCTTGAGAGAAGAGGAACTTTTTCCTAAGTATCAGAATATCCATTCATGGGTTACTAATCCATTTTCTGCATTATGGGCTGTTTACAGGACTGCAGCAGCTTTATATTCTGTTGCTTCAGAAACTTGGCTTATCTATTTTATTCCTCACATTTCCACTACTGCAGGGGGTTCAATTATCTTCAACTGTATTATCTCATGAATCACCTCAGGATCTACTTCTGCATTCCTGGTTTCACATATTTTCCCAGATTTGTTTGCTTTAGTCTGCATTTCTTTTCCTCTTTAATCACTTAGTACTGGCTTTTAATCTACACTTTCTGCTACTCCTGTTTTCACACTTCCATATTCTATGAGTACATTCCAATAATCCTGATTCATTTTCAGCCCTTGTACATTATTTGAAAATCTCAGAGCATCCTATTGCCTTCTGGTTTTATCTCTGCTATTCACAAATGTCACATATGAAGATTTTTTAATTTAAAAAAATTCAAAACCATATAATATGACTTAAAATAAGTGAATGTCTGTGGCTGCCATGGAGGAAAAAGTTCAGTTTTGATTCCAGGGTGAATAAATAATTATTAGTTTATGCATCATCACTGCAGTTTGAGTGAAACAAAAGACATAACAAAGAAAAAATAAATTTTACTTTATTTTAAATCCGTTTAAAAAGTGAAAGAATTCCAGTTTTGATTTACTTCAGTGATGCTAAAAACGTGTCTGGACTTCACGTGCATGTGTCACCAAAGAGCAAAAAGCAAGGTTTACCAAGTCCAGTGTCTTGTATCCTCAAATGCACTTCCAGGCTACCAGACAAGACTGATAATAGGAAATGCATAGAGGTGCAGTATTTTGTCTGCACCAAGAGCAGAATTCACAAGTAGCCTAATCACCAAATTACGTAATTTCTCCTCGTCAAGTCAGACGGGATGCTGTGGCCACCGCACAGCTGCTGGCCTGGGTGGCATCCAGGCAGACACAGTCACAATTGTCCCGCTCCATCTGTGTCATTCTGAATTCCCCCAACAGGAAATGGAACACAAGCAGAAAAGTTTTAAAAACATCCCAGACATGAATCAACAAAAACCCCGAACATCTGCTCATCAAAGCTCATCAGAAAACAGTGTGTTTTATTTACACTACTCTCCTGGATGTACTGAGAATGCCTAATGAGGTTAGAGATCACTGGAAAATATTGGTGGTATGAAGTTCCCATTTCAGTTTCCAGATTACCCAAAATATGTGAAATACAGTGTATCATGTTCTGCAGTCCTGTTATTTTAGTATGAAGTGATCTAGCTTTTTTAAATTCACAGTTCACATCAAATCCAAGATGGCTAAAAAAAAAAAAAAA
>NDXB01015479.1:145183-155629 GCA_002631895.1 Agapornis roseicollis | reverse complement strand
AATTAACACCAATATTTGCAAGGGTAAGAAAAAAAAAAAAAAAAAAAAAAAAATAAAAAATAAAAAGGTACAATATTGTAATTTGTTTTGTAGATAAAATAGTGCTAACAAAACCCAGGATAATAGAAAGTGCAGTTAATTGAAACAGATTCAGCAGAGGAGGGAGGAACATTTTCATGTATAAGGAAATGTGGGCTCAGATCCTTAGATAATGCAGCTCATCATAACCTGCTGACTCCATCCTGCACTGCTGGGGAATTAGGCTTCTGTGTTTAAACATCTAACATTGTATAATTCTTCTAACCCATGGGACAGATCCATACACTGTCCTCATTCAGGATTTATAAACCCATACGTCCTTGTGAGAAGTTTTGTTACAAGTGCAGGTCTAATTTCAGCTTTGTCCAAAGTAAGAGATCAGATACTTAACCTTCTTTTCAGTGACTGGTGTTTTTGTAGAGCTACATTCAAGCTGTTACACAGGGCAGTGCCTAGCTCAAAGACGGATACTGAGTTACCTGAGCTATTTCTGTTATTTCAGGGAGATTCACCTCAGCTACAGTGAGGAAACATTGTTTACAGTGGCTGTGAGCTTGTCCTTGCAGACATACTTGTGCTTCTCTCAAAAGCCTATCAAAAGGCAAACAAAACCTTCTTCTGCAGGAGTAAAGTTTGTTAGGGAGCAAATGGGTGTTTAACTGTTCACTGATTCTTGTCTTTTTTTCATGATTTTAAAGGGTTCCCATCACCTTAGCATCAAAATGCCACATAGTATTTCTTCTAAAGCTTTTTTGTTTGTGTTCATAGGAAAGCATCTTCCTTAGCGATGAGAGCTTTTAAATGGAGCCAGTGTAGCACCCTGGTCACTCTTGTTAAGAGTCAACTTGGAGATTATGCAGTTTTCTCAGTAAATTCCAGAAGAAGCAACTTTTATAGTGTTGGTTTGGAGAAAGAGGACAACAGCACTGATGAATGACTAGAGCAGCTGTAAGTCACATAAGGGATAATTATTTTTTGCAAGTGTGGAAAGGAATCTTATTCTGCATGTGTGCTGTGTAGCTACAAAATATTGCTGTCAATGCCAAAAAAGGATAAACACCTGCTAAAAGAACTGTGGAGAGGATTATCTCTTTTCTTACACATACATTAATGAAACACATACTACAGATTGGACCATCTCCTTCTTTTTCCTCTCTTTCTCTCAGGATTTTTCTAGCCATTGAATCAGTTGTTCTCTGCCTGACCTGTGAAAAATATATTTGCTATGTAGAGAGGCCAAATATCAACAGATGACATGCTTCAGTTACTTTGTTCCAACCTGCTAGGACAAAACACTTTTCTGTTCTTTAACCAGTCTGGTTTTGAGTTCTCTTGCATGGTATTTTTACTGGAATATGGGGCTGCTACTCCATCCTGCTCCTGTGTCTCCTCACCAGGCTGGAAAGAGCTATGCACTGATTTCTTTTCACCTGTGCAGCTGTAGTAACATTCTTGCCAGTTTTTAAACATTCTGCCAAGTAGAGAGAATTAATAACAAGATCTGAATCATCTCTAAAGTAACCCGAATGCCCCTGTGTCCTATTCCTCCAGTATTATGTCATTTCTCAGCTCCTGTTCAAGATAATATAAAGGATCTCTTATACCCCCAAAGCTGAGAAGTGTGTCACAGCAGGCTGTGCCATTTATTCAGGCTACCCTTTTGCCTTTGTGGCTCTAAACATTTAGAAACCTTTAGGTCAGATTTTACAGTCTGTGTCATGCTGCTCAGCCAGTGCAAAGTGGGTGGACTCCAGCCAAAGCTGGTGAGCGGCCACAGCCTTCAACCCATGTCCGTGAAAGCAGCAGAGAAAGGGCAGTGTGGTTCATGTCCTTGTGGTCACTCTGCCCAGTTGCGTGCAAGGCAGCCCAGCCCTAGACCCCCACCACTCTGGGAAAGGAGCCCTGGGCTGAGTTAAGCCCTGTTCCTGCATGTGCTGGACAGCATGTGGGGACATAGCTGACATTGCTTTCCCTGAGGGTATCCACATTTAGAGTGGAGCTTTTGATTTTCAGATTGGAAAACAGAAGAGTTAAAACAATTGAAGGGTTTGAGTGGAGGTTAAAGCAATAGGGAGAAACTACTAAACCTGAATCATAGCTGATAATGTCTGTAATATGCATGCCTACTATAACTTCAGGAGCAGCTTCCCACTGTGATATGGGCTTAACTTACTTGATTCTCTTCCTTTCGTTTTGTTTTGTTCTTTTTGCTCCATTTGCAAGCAGCATCAAAGATAGCAAAGCATCTAAATGAACTGTCAAAAGTGAATAGTGAAAGAAGCTTGGCCCCTAGTCTCCAGAGACCTCTGCCAGCTGCATGATGGTGTGCTGAGCAGGGACAATGTGCACTTGCAGCTCAGAAGCCCAGTTGGGCTGCATCCAAAGGAGTGTAGCCACCAGGTCAAGGGAGGTGATTCTGCCACTCTACTCTGCTTTGGTGAGACCCCGCCTGGAGTACTGTGCTCAGCCCTAGTGTCCTCAGTACAGGAAAGACATGGACCTGTTTGAGATAGTCCAAATGAGGTCCACTGGAAGGATCAGAGAGATGGAGCACCTCTCCTATGAGGAAAACCTGAGAGAGCTTGGGTTGCTCAGCCTGGAGAAGACTCTAAGGAGATGTTATTGCAGCCTTTCAGTTCAAAAAAAGGCCTATAAGAAAGATGGCGAGAGACATTTTTAGCAGAGCCTGTTGCAATAGGAAGAGGGGTGATGGTTTTAAACTAAAAGAGGGAGTTCAGGCTGGATGTGAGAAAGAAATTTTGGACATTGAGGGTAGTAAAACAGTCACAGGTTGCCCAGAGGGATGGTGGATGTGCCATCCACTTAAGGGCCAGGCTGGATGTGGTTCTGGGCAACCTGATCTAGTTGAAGATGTCCTTGCTCATTGCATGGAGGTTAGATTAGGTGACCTTTGGGGATTCCTTACAACCCAAACTATTCTATGATTTTATGATTCTACTTCAGCCAGCCATGGTGCCCATTTCTTCTCCTAGCACCTTTCGTTACTGCTGCAGCTATTGGGGGCTTACTTTGGCTGGGTGTCATTCTTTCCTTCCCTGGTGCTCTGGGGATTGGCTGCACAGCCACAAGCATAACCTAGAATGCTCTGAGCTTCTCCCCTCCCTTTTCTCCTTTATCTCTTCTACCACATGTTAATCATAAACTTTACTTCATATTTGGATGGCATCCTTGATTATCTCAAGCTTTCTGAGGTGCATTTGGCTTTCCCTCAGGCATGAAGCCTTTGAGGCAGCATTTCTGCAGCTTTGTTTCTAATTCAGCAGCCTACATGTTCTGCCTACTGTTCAAAAAGAAGAATGACACTTAACTTCTTCTAAGGGCATCCCTAAATACCTGTATGGAGATTCTGACACAGTACTGTTAGCGTGGTAAAAGGCAAATCTTTTTATAGAAATGTAAACGTGCTTAATACTTTGCCATCCACCTGTCAGTGGCCGTGCATTTGCCTTGTTCTGCCCTGAGCATAAGAGTTGCGCATATATATACACCACATCACAGTCTCTTTTACCACATCATATGCCCACTGCTTTTATTAATAAAGGGTTATTCCACAGTGGCTGTGATGATTACAGGGTGGTTGGTGATAATGAACTGACCACAAGTACTGCTTAAGACCTTGACAAGAAGTGTGAGAGAAAGAAGATATCTTTTTAGATGAGGTACCACATGCCTTCTTTGTCCTGGCCAAAAGAGGATTACCTGTTGAGAGACTCCATTTTATTTTTCCTAGACCGTTTTCCATCTATTTCACTGTTAATACCTTAATATGACATATCAATGTGCCTGAAAGAGCTACATGGCACAAGCCACTAAATTTCTTTTGGTTCTCTTCTCTATTAGTAGTAAAGGGGCAGCTTCAGAAGGCCTAAAAGTTATCTGGATTGTAAAGAAAAATCCAATCTCTGGTAGAGACTGGAGTTATAAAATTTGACCTACTTAACAAAAATCCTATTAGATGGATTTACACATGGCTCCCTGAGATCAGACTGCCCAATATGAAGAACAGAAGAATATGAAGAATGTTCAATGCTGTCAGGTATATTTTCCAGGTTACTTTTTCTTGCTTCTTTCAGAATCTAGTGCTAAAAGCAATGCAACATATAATCTGTCTCATTCATATAGAACTTACAGTTCGGAATATTATTGTGCCCAGCTACTATATCTGTTACATTGTTCCAGCATTGCTGTAAACATGAAAAAAAAACCAAACTTTACTATTTTCTTTTTGTCCACAACTAGTTACATGGCACGGAGAGATGGCCCTTCTCGGAGGTTATTCTGAGCTCTGACAAGTCAGTCTCATTTTAATTGCTGTAGTGAAAACCCTTTTTTCTTGACTTCATACCACTTCATCTCACCCATGCTGCTAAGCCATGTGACTTTATTGCAAAGCTAACAGTAGTGAGTGTTGTTTTATTTTTCCCTTGAGTCCCTTTCTTGAAGATTCAGGTGCTTTTGTGAAGCTTTCAGCACTTCTTTCTGTCCAAAAAGAGAACAAAAAAAATGAAATTTTTGTCCCCCTTGGCTGTGAAAAAGAGTTTGTGACCCCAAACGCTACAGTGGCTCAGAAAACAGGGGACAAAGCAAAGCTCCAAATATATGTTGTTGTCTTTAAATCCTTGTTTATATTAACCTTGTAATTTTGTTTTGTTTCAAGCAATGTTTTTGAAATTTTACTTGCTTTGCCAAAATTTTGTTGTCAAAGGTCCAAAAAAAAAAAACCAACAAAAAAAGTCAAGCCCCCAAAACCAAAACTCTCAAAAGGTCCTATGAATGCCAAAACTGCTAGTAGTTTAATTCATTGAGATCATCCCCTGCTCCTTTGATCGCTTGACTCCTTGCCTTTTAGATAAGAACATTCCTGTAAATGGGAGGCACATTTGCTAGAATGCTGGCACCTCCTTTGCATAGTTGTCCAAATTTCCATGACCTGGGCAGAAGAAGCAAATGACCATACCAGCCTGCCATAACCAGTGAATTTGTTTGCTTCATTCTCAGGAAGAGGCACTCAGGGAGTCACCCTTGGCAAAACTTGATAAGATGTTTTCTCCAGAAAGTGTTGGGGCTGGTTTTTCTGGCCCTGAGGAAAGACCTTTTTTAATTCAGCATCCTACAATCTAAGCACAAGGAGAGGACATTACTGTCTTGGGCATATTGAGATCTTACTGGTTATGAGCAATATTCATACAGCGTATATTGCAAAGCAGAATAGCTTCCTTTCTAGGTAATAAAGTAAGGATTTCAATTCAGCATTGTCATTTCCTATGATCTTTATATGAGAGCTTATGGAGAGTCTTTGACAGAGAAGCTGTATATGTATTTTAAAAATCTATAGTAATAAATATATGCTGGCCATAGCAATAAACTTTCTCCATCCTTTCTCTTTAAAATATGGTTATGAATAACACTATAAGAGGACTAGATTCCCAGTTGTCATCAAAAGCTACACAAGAGTCATTTATGCATTTATCCTCTGAAGGCTGGTTCCCAAGGCTCCCTTCTGACAAGACTACTGTGCCAGGAGTTTGTAGCTTTTGCTAACCCAGGCTAGGGAATTCCCATTGTAGGAAGGCTGGTTTCACAGACTTAGAATAGAGCCCAGGGACTCTTTTACTTATCATTTAAAAAGTATGTGTGTGCATGTGTGGGCATGTGTTTTAAACTTTAGTTTACCCTGTGTCTGCAGACAAAAGCACGCCTTGAAATTTCACCTCAGCTTAGTTTGACTTGGCTAACTAAAGCTGAGAACATACCATTTTTCCATCTGATACTTCCTGTATTAGTTTCTATAGTCTTGAACAGTAACCATATCAATTAGAATGAGTGCAAATGGAAGGTGAAATACTATTGGTCTGAATTTAAACTCCTTAGGCCAGTTTTGCATTTAGTTGTCCTAAATAATCATGAAAACACAAGGCCTTACATATTGACTTTTCCTTCCTCAGCCCCTTGAGATCTGCAGTACATTTGACAAGAAGTAACAGGCTCAACCTGTGCCAAGGGAGGTTTAGGTTGAATATTAGAAAAGATTTCTTCACAGAAAGGGTGCTCTGGCACTGGAACAGGCTGCACAGGGCAGTGTTGAAATCACCATCCCTGGAAGTGTTTGAAAACCATGTAGATGAGGCCCTCAGTGACATGGTTTAGTGGTGGTCTTGACATTCCTGGGGTAGTGGTTAAACTTGATGATCTTAAAGGTCTTTTCCAACGTAGTTGATTCTGTAATTCTGTGACAAGTGAGCATTGACCATCATACGGCGTTGGTCAATGTTACTTCTTAAAACACTAAAATCTTAATCTGTCTAAACAGAAGTGGATGTCTTTCTGTTACTTCTTCTTTCCCCACATGGGTTATTATATTATAAATAACAATATATTCATTTAGCTTGAATTTACTTTGAATTGTAGATATACTTGAATTTTCAAATAGGTTATTTGAAAAGAAAATAGTGTATTAAAGATCTCTGGTGGGACCTAATATATTTATAAAAATAGAAAAATGCAAGTACAAACACATAAATATTTATGATGAATTTTCTTATCCCTGAAATGTAGCATAATCTTTCTGCCATAGGATTAGGTTTGGTCTGCCTCTGGTTTGTGTGACAGAAAATTTAGAGCAGCTCAATCAGTATAAAACAGTCTGCAATGAGTTAATATCAGCACTACAAGAGTGAAAGTTTTTTAATGCATGACTAATTTATGTGCATGTCTTGTCCTTCTGAATTAAAAGGACCATTTGGGGATGAAAATTAATCTTAGCTGAATTGTTTTTCAATTAACAAAATAAGGGGAACAAAGCTTTAAAACACTTTGTGATTCATAGATACACTTCATAGAGTGCACACAGCAGTGGCTGTTCCTTCAGCCTAATTCTGCTTTCACTGACAGAGATGAAAACCAGGAACAAGCCAGCAAAGTCAGTAGAGCTACCTGGGGTAAGATGAGAACAAAATGAGGAATTTATATTGTCACAGCTGCAGAGCAAATATATAGCAGTGATGGATTATTTCTTTATGGACTATGACACAGCTTGAACGAAGAAAAAATAGTAGTGTCCTATAAGCAATTGATTTTTTTTTTTTTTCAATGTTGAATGCAGGTAGAGCTACTGTTTGCTATTGCTCTTATGGAGAGAAACAACTGGAAAAGTACAAAGAACTTGTAATGGATGTGAAGATCTTTACAAAGATATTTTCAATTTAGTTATTGGAATACAGTAGTTTGCCTTTTTTGTAAAGGAAAGTATGTATCTCAAGCCACTGACAAAGTCTGCCTGGTAGAAAACAAATTGGAGAAATGTATAAATATATGCTAGAATTACTGGAATATTGATTATTTGCAGCTAGTAATCTTTGAGTAAACTCAGACTTATTCAGATTAAGGTACTTTATTTTATGTCAGTTTGAACTATTGCATCTTTCAATGGCTAGTAACATATTTCATTTTTTAGTTAATGATAGGCGACTTCAGCTTAAACAGATCAATCTGGGCTTTAATTTCTAATGTTTCTTTCAAACTGCTGTTAACTCCTCTCAGCTTTACATTTATACAGATTAATATAATGGTAATATTTGATTAATAGAGAACATTGCAGCTTACTATCTGGTGCTAGTAACATGTAATAATCCATTTAATTTATCTTTTCCGTACTGTTCCTTCTCCTCTGCTGATTATCTAACACTTGGCATTGATCCTTAGAAAAAAAATAAAAAATTTCACTGTATTTCTTTTCTAAAGGAAGAGATAATACAAAATACAAACTGACACTTCTAACTGCTTAGAATGCAGAGGCCAAAAGTTTCATGCCAAAAGGACTTCAATAAATTTAGTGAAAGGAAAGCAAAAGGTTGTCAACCTATTTTTTTTTTTTTAAGAAGACTTAAAAAGGAAACTACTAACAAGATGATTTGATTCAATGCCTTTGAGATGATTCAGAGGAAATATAGAAGCTATCTAAAAAAGAGAATAAATAAAGCCGTTATTGCAAGAGGTATTCTCTTTCTTCATGTGAGTGCATATGAGCAAAGATACAGTAGATCTATGCCCCTATAGATATTATCAATTGAAATGGGCATGGAAAGGTGGTTATTTTAAAACATATGAAGAATTTTTTATGCAGGTTTGAACTTATACCACGAAAATGACACATACAGGATATTGCTGAAGGCAAAAATACAGCATACTTCAGTTATCATTTGGAGATTTCTATGACTAACTGTATCTTGAGTTATACTATTAAAGTGAAAGTATTATGACAAGGAAGACAGTCATGTCAGATTTTAAGTCTGGACATTAGCAAATATAAAACTGGCAGACTGTAATACATAGCAACTGATTTTAGGCCATTTTGTGAAGCAGCTGGTGTTGTATATGGTAAGAGGTAGGATCATGAATGGATTGAACTTTGTTTTATTCAGTGTCAAATACTATACACTGTAAAGCAAAAATAATAGACATGAGTCTCAAAATGATACAAAACCTGTCTCTCAAAATTCTCTGGCCAAAATTTCTCTTGGATAATTTGTGCAATTGTATCCAGTGTGGTAGGACTGTAGGAATTTATCCGAGCTGACAGTAGGCCTTAAAGCTTTAAGATAAGTGGAAAAAAAAATAAGAGATTTCATCAAAACAAACACAGAGAAGTAATCAGTCTTTAACTCCTGAATGAAATAGTACCATAAAGCTAATAAATTGTTTTTAAAATTAATGACAACATAAAGTGAAAATCTCGTTTCTGAGGGGAAGCAACATTTCATTCTGATTCTCAAGTTGAATCACATGAAGTTTCCTTACAGGACGCAGCTCGTGTGGCTCCTGCTGTTAGCTTGTAAAACTCACCTTCAGGTGATTCCATTGAGCTAGTACAGCTGGCTAATGTTTGTGTGGAAAATTGGAAAACTCAAATGCTTCAAGCTAAATATTAAGCTACTTTTTGAACAGCCAAAATTATCGGGTTTGGAAGCAATGAAATTATAAATATACATGGTGGAATAGTAGAAAGAAAGAAGCAGGCATTTTTGTGTCATTTGTTATTATGCTGCCTAAGCAGTATTTGTGAAAGAGACTTGGTTATCTGGTGCTGTGACAATCTAAGCTGCTGAAGCTTCTTTTATGATAGAGTGAAATACTTATCAAAATATGTAGGGGAAAAAAAACAAGTAATACCCATATCGTAGAAAATATTGTTGCAGTTTCTTACACAATCAGTTTTTGGATGGCAAACACCCACCAAAACCAACAGAGAAAGACAGGAATAAAAGTTCTGTGAATACTATAGCAAATAAACTGTCTAACTTAAACATAAAACAGGCAGACAAATGCTTCCACTTTCTGGTCGCTTAGAAATGCTGTACTTCAAAACTAACGAGAGATATATATACACACACATATATGCCTCACAGGCAAATGAACCAAAAAATCTAAAATCCCTTTCATTCCAGTTTTTTTTTTTTTTAAAAAAAGCATTATTTTTTTTTTTTTTTTAGAGCTCTGATGCCTTTATTAGTCTTAGGTACCTGCATTGTTTGGCAAAGCGCTTATGCAAAAGACTAATATTTTCAATAAAATGGCATTAGCTGATAACCAAACTCCTTTGAGAGATTGTCTCATGTGGAAGAGACCTACTTAAAGGTATTTCACTTGAAAATTTTTAAGGCATTCCAGGAGTATTGCCATGTGGTGTATTCACACATGGTAGCCTGGTCATTTTCTTACCTATTCCTAAGATGAGAAGAAAATCATTTTCAGTTCAAAAGTCTTCACAACATGTACTAACGTTTATCTACTGTGTTCTCACATATTCCCAGTGCACATCTGGTGGAATATAAAGTTATGAGCCATAGGTTTGAAGATGTTCTCATTTTATTTTTCTTCCATTTTTAATGCCAATTTGAGTATATAAATATGTTACATAAATAAGAAAAAGAAGAAAGAAGAAGAAAGAAACAAAACAAACAAAACCACAAACAAACAATAAACACAAGTGATGCATGGTAAGCACAATTGTTCACCACCCACTGACCAATACCCAACCCAACCCAGGCAGCAATCAGTCCCTTCCAGGTAACTCTCCCCAGTTTCTATACTGGGCATGATGTGCTGTGCTATAGAATACCCCTTTGGCTAGTTTGGGTCAGGTGTCCTGTCTTTGCTCCCTCATGGCTTCTTGTGCCCCTTCTCACTGGCAGAGTATGAGAGACTGAGGCGTCCTTGGTCAAGGTAGGTACTACTGCGCAACAACTAAAACATCAGTGTGTTATCAGTATAGTTCTCAAACTAAAGCAGTAACACAGCACTGCAACAGCTACTAGGAAGAAAATTAACCCTATCTCAGCTGAAACCAGGATGACAAAAGTATTTGATACAAGGTGCAGAAAGAGTAGC
>NDXB01015479.1:101204-145127 GCA_002631895.1 Agapornis roseicollis | reverse complement strand
AAAAAATTAAAAAAAAAAAAAAAAAAAAAAAAAAAAAACAAAAAAAAAAAAAAAAAAAAAAAAAAAAAAAAAAAAGATTGTATTTCTGGCTTGTCTATTGCCAGTAGATTATTCACAATAATAATAAGTTGCTGATAGTTGCAGGAATAATGGTGTGTATAATAAAAGCTTCAAAACAAGTAAACAGAAAATTGGAAAGAAATTACAGCCTCAGAAAACAAAATGTTTCCTGCAAACCTGGCTAGAGAATTAAATTACTGCAATATGAACTAGTATGTGGATTTATAGCAGATTCATTTTTTCACAGTAACTACCTCACTGAGAAATGTTGACTAAGTGGTATGACACAGACTGCAAGCTCAGAGCCTGCACTTCTTTGCTTGGTGTTGACCTATTAATTTATTCACTTAATAAATATTTTCCAAAGTCTAACAATATAGCACATCCTAGCTAGCCAATCAAATGCAGTAGTCTTGCCTAGAAAAAGCATTTAGGTCTGCAAACCCAAATATGACATTGGAAATGTGTCTTTTGGACTTCAATGGAAGCCTCAGTAAACTAAAATGAATAAAGCAGGCAGCATCTCATTTACTATAAGTAGCAGTGTTTAAACCTTAGAGAATTTAGTGAAGATCAGTGTTTTGATCTTCTTGATTTCAGTTGATGTGACCAGAATGCAAATTTTCCAAATTTGTCATGGAACCATTAATTTACAGAGCAAGATGTCTTTTACAGCAGTCTTGGACATTTAATACACTTAGTGTATTCAAGCATAGATGATATACTTTATAAATAATATTTAACAAGAAAAGTGAAGGGTTGTTTTTTTTTTCCTCCTTTTTATCTTGAGATACTGATCTGCCTTATCCTGAGATTTTAGTAGCATTTTTTTATAGGATAGCTTTATGGTATTGCTTTGTTTCACTTTCAAACTCAGAAACATTTCTAATATGGCCTTTTATAATAGATGACAGGAAAGGCTTTTTGGTAGAAATTGTACTTCAGGCTATTTCACAGAGAGATCTGTCGTTGCATCAGTGTGTGTCCAAGCCCCGGTCTGAGGTACCTACATAACCAGTGTGTGTGGAAATAGGAGATTTCCATAAGCAGACATTTTGACACAGGAATCATCAAAGCCATATGCTAGGAGATGCAAATAGGGGCATCATTTTGCACCCCCTGAATGCTTAACATTACATAATTAGGTCCTAGGGATGCAGCTGTTGAAAGTTCATAAGCTTCCCTTTGGAATTAATCATCAAAGTTTTTTTTTCCTTTTGACAGCCCTGCCAAGACAGGTCTCTTTTTTCACCAAAAATATGTGTGCCTAAGTGGTATAGCAGGTCTCTGAGCATGGGAGTTCGTTCTGCTCTCTGTCCCTGTCTTCCAGCTCAGGGGCTGGGTACCCTGCATAACCTCATGACATCCTTGTAGTTCTCATGAGTTACCTACCCCTTCTTCCAGAGGTCATAAGCTTTCCTCTCCTTTTTTTTTCCTAAGTTCCAACCAAAGCTCTCTGTTCAGCGAGGCTGCTCTTCTTCCCCACTACCTCATCTTTTGGCACATGGGATGGCCTTCTCCTGCACCTTTAGGATTTCCCCAGTACAGGCCAACTTCAGCCTTAGAGAAGGTTGCTCAGACCCTTGTCTAATCAGATTTTTCAAACCTCCAAGTATTATGATCCCAGATGTTTGTTTTTTACTTTCTTTTACTGTACATGACCAATAGAGATTTGCTCCATCCCCTGTATACCCTCCCATTACGCAGTTGAAGAAAGCTGTAAGATTCCCCTTAAACTTCCTTTCTGGTGCTGCCTTCTGTCTTGTGTGAGGGTTGTGAAGGATGTAGTTCTCACAATTTAAATTGGACTTCATGAACCAGGAAAGTCTTTGGCCCAATATATTTAGCCTCAGGTAGGTGAAGCAATTATTCCCCAAAGAGTTAATATCCTTCTGATACTGCATTTTGAATAGCAATTTGCAAAGTCTGAGGAACCTTATTTGGAGTCATTTACACCATTAATACCTTTTTCAATCTTAGTTATGGTGTCAGTAGTATAATATTATAATGAGAAGGTTTCTTTTCTCTGCCTTAAGGTAAAACTAACTGCAGAGACAATGTAAGTTAGACTCTGCTAGTTATATACCCTTTTAGCAGGGGGAAAACAAGCTATGCATTGCTGCATTATGTATCCTGTAAATTACCATCTCCCCTCCACTCAGCCCATCCTTTCCTGAGACATTTGATGCAAAAAGAGTTCTTGAAAACTGGTGAGTGTCAGGACTGAAATTGTTCCTGACTTCAGTGAGTAGCACATGAGGAACTTGCCACACAAGGAGGAGGGATAATGTTGCATGGAAATATCCCCCTTTTTCTTAGACATACAAACACACAGTGCTAAGCACTGAATTTCTGACTTTGATGTCTTTTAAGATGAGGGCTATTTGTCCAGTCTGCTGCAGCTACATGAGCTAATGGTGGAAGGCTAAAGGGGCAGAAATAAGAAGCCACCATGCCTCTGACCCCAAGACTGTCTGCACAGCAGCAGGGCTTTCAGGAGGGCATGTAAATACACCTGGTGCATGCCTGGCTCTGGCTGCTACCCTTGCAAGGAGGAAGCAGGGGACTGGAATGTGACTTTCTGGGTCACAGTGCACACCCAAATCTGCCCCGAGCTATGCAATTACACATTTTTCTTATTCAGGGCTCATGCTGACTATGTGATCTAAATAAATTTCAAAGCTGCTATTCATGTAACTGTGATTAGATAAGGTGGCACAATGGCTGGTTTTATACAGCTTCAGTGCACTCTGTCTCTGCGGGTGCAGGGTGTAGTGAAATGCTGAAAAGAAAATTCTGAAATAATACTTCCCTTGAAATTTTGTTTTCAGGTTGTAAATGGTGCTTATAAAGGGTTTTAACTGGATATTTTTCTCTCCTGGGAGATATGTGCAAAACTCTGTAATAGATAAAGCAATGACAAAGCTAAATATGATGCATTAAATATCATACTTCTATGTTTTCTTGTGGTATACATTGTAATGATGTTTGTAACATGAATCAGCATAATTGTTCCTGATAGGTTCCTTGTATCATTTTATCTTTCCAACAGAGACAGCTCTTTACCTCTTTTCTTTGAAAATTTGAGCATCTCTTATACAGTGTAAGGCTTCATAATTGAATTTAATGTTTTTATAAACTCCAACAGAAATACCTTTTATTGTGTTTGTTCCTGATGGAATTATTCTGCAGGATGAACATTTCCAATCTTGGTATAGCTCCTCCAAACCATAAATATGTTAATGCAGATAATCCAAAATCAGATCATTATAAATGTACAGATATCAGAAAATTAGAAGTTATTGTTCTCACACAGATTGTATTTTCTTTTTCCTAGGTATATGCAATACCTCGGATTTCTCAGTAATGCTTTACTCAATTTTTATTTCAAGGCTACCTTACACATGATTTATGATTATTGAATTAACATAATTACATATTAGTTCAATTTTTCCAGGTTTTATATGTCCACGCTGTATTTTTTTCCAGAGTGTTGTACATGGAAAAGTGCTGTGGATCCTTATTTGGGGGACTGGGAGGAAGGGAGAATCAGGAAGGAAGAAAGATAATTTGATAAGTAACAGTGTATATTCCTGTAAGATACTACATGGTTGTTACAGAAGTCTATCCCTGAAACGGTGTGTGTTTGAGGCCTTGTGCTGTAACTGAATCAATATCTGATTTGGATGTATTTGTATTGTGACTTCACAAAAATTCACATTATGATGAGGTGGTGTAATGAGAAGTGGAAGCACTCATAGCTACTGATGTCTCCCCTTGCCACTGCTTGTGTGCAGCTGTTGTACGTAAAGACTGACAATTCTGTGGACTCAAGATGAAAGCACTAGAGGGAAAGGAAAAACAATTACATTTATTCAATAATACATTGTCAACAACAGCCAGGCTAAAATGTTAAAATGGATATATTTGTTCTAGATCTGATTCAGAGTCATTCTGCCAGGGCAAAGTTAAAACCTGAAAGTGAGAGAGATTAAAAAGTAATAGTATCGTCCAGACTCCTTTGTGGAACTAGGTGTATACTGAAGTATGTCAGTCTGGTCTATCACAGTGACTCCCACACACTGTGGAAATGCAAACAACGGTGATGCATCATCGGAATGGGATAAACTTTATTAATTTATTCAAAATAAAATTAGTAAAGATCTTAATGAAGAAAAAAAGTATCAGAAAGCAAGATGTTTTGCATGAGTTTGGAAAAAAAGAAAAAAGTATGAACATAAAAAGTAATTATGTTATTAGTGCGATTTATACAGTCCTTTGATTCAGTATTTTTTAACAGTGGTCAAATGATCACTATCGTGCAGAGAGGAATATAATTGCTCTATTGTTTTGAAAAATAGAATAATGTTACATTCTACATGTCCTCAGATCACTGAAATACATCATCTCTAGGTGCCTATCATGAACTAGGCTTTGGCATCTAGCTTCATATTTGGAAGGTTTATATTGCATGAAGTGAATAACGGCTGGCCAAGTTCTTTGTAAAAATGGGGATATTTGGTGCCTTGCAAAAGCAAGCACAATAAAGTGCATTTTTGAGATTATGAGATACAGTAATATTAGAAGCTACTTGAATGCTATGAAAAATGAATCTGAAGATCACAAAAAAGTTATAATTAATTGAAAAAAATATACTTTATTTTCCTAATTTCCTCTTTTTTTGTGATTTGTCAATTCAGATGACCAAAGGCTTTTTGTTTATCAAGGGAATAAAATTAACCTCATCAGTCACATTTCTGGAGCAGGCAGCAGCCAGTTTCTCTCATAAACTGACACTTTTTTTTCCCTTTTGAACTATTCGTTGTGGTATAAGAGCTCACATGTTTATTTAAAGAAACCCCAAACCTACCAAAATCAATAAAGTGATGGCAGTTACATATGAAAGGTCAAAACCACCAACTACTGATGATTCCACTTCAATATCTGTCAAGTATAATTTTCCAAAGCATGAAAAAGGCAATTTGCTCATTAATCCTCTACCACCTGTTTGGAACTATATTTCATAAATGACATGTGAAAATATATATAGAGAAGAATAGAGTGGCATCTTGTGTTGTTTTTCTCAGAGTCAATATTCAGCTTTCTGGCTTCTTTTGCACTTAGAATAAGTACAACTACAGATAATAAGAAAATGTCATTGTTACATGGTAAACACTTTCACTAGAGCTTTGTGTTATCAGCTGATTAGCAATGAGTTTATTTCTCATTTCCCTTCTTTTTCAAACCTTTCCTTTTAATTCTCGCTGTACCCTGCTATAGAGTGTGATGTGTTTTAGCTACATGAATCTGCTGGTGAATTTTGAGAAGAAGATGTCAAAAGAAGGTGGCAACAAGAAGGCCCAGATACAAAATGGCTGAGGACCATTTTACAGCATTCTGATTTTTCTACTCTGCAGAAAATCATTCAGTCCTTACAATGGAATTAATTTACGAATGGCAGAATTGCTGAAAGGAATTCATGTGGGAGTGTGACATAGTCATAACTATTTTTTGCCTCCAGTAGGATGGAAGAGCTACTAACAAAATATAAGGGTGATCATTTCAGTTAGTGCTATTCAAAATCTTTGGTTTTAATCTTCCAACTTTTCAGATATAGAATTCCTGGTTTGCATAGCTAGCTGACAAGTGATTCATTAAACATAATTAAAAATGAGTCAAGACAATGTGGGCTATACCATCACTTCATGTTACACTTCGATCAGGAGCCTTGTTTTTTGGGCACCCTGGTTTCTAGGACCAAGTTACCCTTTTTTTAACTTGCATTAGAACAGAATTAACAGCAGAGCTACACAAGGGCAAACTGTACCACCAACATGGAAGTGTTCTGTTCATTTGAGTATTATTTGTTGGTATCATGGTAGCAGTTGAGAACCATAGTAACAGAAAATTACTTACACATTGAAGTACAAAGAGATGATCATTACCTAAAGTGATTACACCTATATATTAAGCAGGACAGCAATGAGGGAGAATTCAGTCATACAGGAGATGTGAAAAGTATTCTTACCATCACAGCAATCTAATCATTGTCAAACCTTCTTGCAGGTGTTACAGAAAAGCAGTTTTTGAAGGAGGATAATGAGGTGACTAAGCAAAGGCTCACAGGAAGCCACAGAACTGCAAAGGAGAAAGGAGATTTGAATGCTGGATTGTCTAGTAGGTGGGCATGAGATTAGCATCTTTGATCATCAGCATCTCTAAAATAAATAATAATATGGTGGAGGTAGGTTAGAAAGGGCCTTGAAAGTGGGTAGGAATATGTAAATTTGATGCAATGAGGAAAGAAAAGCAGGATAAAGGGAATACAAAGAAAGGAACATTATTACCAGAAGAGTGGGCTAAGAGGCATTCATTAACTAAAATTATGGATGGATATGAGTGAGGAAAAATTACATTTGCCAGAAATTAATATAATAATCTTGAAATAGTTGAGAACAAGGATGGAAGCTATGGTGAGTGAGTTTACTCTGCAGGATGGATAAAAAATGATAAAGGTTAAGGAATTTAAACTGCAAAAGGTTTTACGTTAGCATGTTTAATATAACTTAGTAGAGAGTTCTATGTGTAAGTTAAGAATCTGCCTTACAAATAAGATCATGTGTTTATGTAATTATACTATTTAAGAAAGTAAATAGGCAGTTCAAGAAGAAAAATTACTCACGTTGATCCTGAGCTCATGAGGAATCAGTGGAAAGACAGAGGACAAGTTTCTTTCTGTTAAAGGGACATACTGGAATAGCAAATATCTGGGTTATACATAGCAATAAATATGACAAAGATACTTAGGAAAACAAAGAGAGAATGCAGTTTTGAAGGTTTGAGTAAAACTTTAGTTGGTACAGACAGGTAGGTGGGAAAGCAGAGAAAATGGTCTGAAAGAGACCTGGCAGAAGTATACTTAGAAGGGTTATAAGGAATGGATTCTGAGAGCTCAGAGAAAAAGCAGAATTCAGTAGTAATTGTAAAAGCAAATGGAACTAGAATTGGTACAAATTCAAGCTCTGATTGGGAGGAAAGGCTAAGTAATGTGTGCATTATTGAGTATATGTCTGTATGTGCATATTTATATGCTTATGAGGTAATGGCTGTACTCCAAAGGGAAGCACTATTGGTTTTGTGTTTTGTTGTTTTTTTTGTTTCACTGTGACCACATTGCTGTTTTAGTTTTTATAAGATGTGAGCTGGTTTTAGAATTCAGCAATTCCTTGAGAGTAAAAAAGGTTTAATACTGGCTTAATTTATGAAGGGTCTCTATTAAATTGTTCTATTAAGAGCTTTGTTCCACTAATTATATAGGTAAGTGCTAATATAACTGGTTTATATTACAATTAAGAGTATAATATGCAAGGGGATGGATGCTGCTTTTCTAAACTTCCTTTGTTGCAGAAAAAAGATAATGAGAGCTATATAAAGTCCTGAAATCATAGCCAATCTATCAGACCCACTATGTGAGCTAATGCAAGACTAGAGATATACTGCATTGGCTGCTGATGATTTTATGCCACTTTTAATGCCTAGAAATGAAAAGAGATAAATTAATGTGGAAATCAAGAGAGAAAATGGAATAGAAATGATGTATTTTTCAACATTTTGAATCTTACCCTATTATTAGTCTTTTTATATGGGGAAAATTCCAATCAAATCAGACAAGTATTCAGATTTTGTTCTTTATCTCATATATAGGGATTATAGAGGATACTTGAAGAAATGTTGTAAAAAATACATTTTTCATAAGGATATAAACTGAACAATGAATGGGAAATAACACAAGTACGGTTTTCCTACCTATTATGCTTCATAATATCATATTATTTGTTTTTTATATACAGTTAATATTATGGCAGCATTTCATTCATAATAATATTATGTCTAAAATATGCTTATGAGGCTTTGCTTTAGTCTAAGAATTGTTTTTTCTAAAATGTAAGCTAAATCTTGTTTTAGGTGAAAGAAGAAAGAGAAAGATAAGAAGGAGCAATGGTAATAATTTCAGGTACCTTTGTGTTCTGATAACATAAAACTTAATTTGATTCCTAGTCTGAACTGTTGCATTTAGGCCTAAAAATAAAAAATTGTCTGGATGTGTATTTATTTAGGCTGACATCAGTGGACTTGACCCAGTGGGGAATGGGAGGCCATGAGAGAGCACCTGGGGAACAGAGTGATGGGAGAGGCTCTTGTGCTCTCACCTGGTGAAAACGTGACTGTAGTCCAATCCCAAGAGTCCATGCCTGAGTGAAGGCATCATGGGGAACAAGCAAGTGGGATTAGATATCCCTGCAGAGCCATCAAGCAGAGACTTTTTGTGGGATTACAGAAAGGGTTGGGATGTCATAGGATGGGAGTGCTGCAGGGCATGGAGGAGGTTTGGTGGCTTCTATGATGGGGCTTTGGAACTGATGGACAGGGCAGACCAGTTGACATCATCTACCTGCACTACTGCAGAGTGTTTGGTGCTGTCCCACATGACATCCTTGTCTCTAAATTGGAGAGACATCAATTTGATAGGTGGACCACTAAGTGGATTACGAATTGGTTGGATGGCCGCATGTCAATGGCTCAGTGCCCAGCTGGAGGCCAGTGACGAGTGGTGTCCCTCAGGGATCGGGGTTGGGATCGGTTTTGTTCAACATCTTTGTTGCTGACATGGACAGTGGGATTGAGTGCACCCTCAGCAAGTTTGCCGATGACACCAAGCTGTGCGGTTCGGTGGATACGCTGGAGGGAAGGAATGCCATCCAGAGGGACCTTGACACGCTTGTGAGGTGGGCTGATGCCAACCTCATGAAGTTTAACCATGCCAAGTGCAAGGTCCTACACCTGGGTTGGAGCAATCCCAGGCACAGCTACAGATTGGGCAAAGAGGAGATTCAGAGCAGCCCTGCCGAGAAGGACTTGGGGGTGTTGGTCGATGAGAACATGAACATGATCCGACTGCAGTGTGCACTTGCAGCCCAGAAAGCCCACCGTATCCTGGGCTGCATCAAAAGGAGTGTTACCAGCAGGTCGGAGGCGGTGATCCTGCCCCTCTACTCTGCTCTCGTGAGACCTCACCTGGAATATTGTGTGCAGTTCTGGTGTCCTCAACATATAAAGGACATGGAGCTGTTGGAACAAGTGCAGAAGAGGGCCATGAGGATGATCAGGGGACTGGAGCATCTCCCGTATGAAGACAGGCTGAGAGAGTTGGGACTGTTTAGCCTGGGGAAGAGAAGGCTGCGTGGAGACCTCATAGCAGCCTTTCAGTATCTGAAGGGAGCCTATAAGGATGCTGGGGAAGGACTCTTCGTTAGGGACTATAGTGACAGGACAAGGGCAAATGGGTTCAAAGTTAAACAGAGGAAGTTTAGATTGGATATAAGGAAGAAATCTTTGCTGTAAGGGTGGTGAGATGCTGGAATGGGTTGCCCAAGGAAGTTGTGAGTGCTCCATCCCTGTCAGTGTTCAAGGCCAGGTTGGACAAAGCCTTGGGCGGCATGGTTTAATGTGAGGTGTCCCTGCTTATGGCAGGGGGGTTGGAACTAGATGATTTTAAGGTCTTTTGCAACCCTAACTGTTCTATGAGTCTGATTTATGAGATGGGCACAGGCTCTTCAGGAAGAATGGGCAGAGTAGGTGAAGAGCAGGAGCTCTCTGTACACAGAGACAGCTGCAGTGTGAAACGAATTGCGTATAGGGAAAGGTGTCTCATGGGGGATCAGGAGCAGGGTGGTGGTACATTTGCAACACATGGGGTAATCAAGAAGTGGAAGCAGAGGAAACCTCAAAAATGTAGGCTCTGGTACTCACAAGGGATTTCAGCTGGCCAAAATGCATTAGGGAGGAGTACAAGCAATGGAAAGGTCATATGGTGAAAGTTATGAAGCATTAAAATAGGCTGCTGTGAGAGTTTTTAGAATGTCCATCAAAATTTAGATGTTCAGATTTCAAATTGACATGCCTTGAGCAACGTGCTCTAATTGTCGCTACTTTGAGCAGGAAATGAAGTCAGATGGCCTCCTGAAGCCCATTCTAGCCAAATTTATGCCATGATTTTGTGACTGTGGCAACAGACACACACAAAATTCTTCACTGCAGTAACAGAGATTAGCTAAAGGACAAGGTCCCAAGTGAACTCTGTTCATAAGCAAATACCTAGCTATAACTTCATCAGTACTTCTCAATGGAGGCATGGAGTACACAGGCAAGGATCTGAGATGCCCTAGGAGATGAAGGTCAAAGACATTTTCTCTTTCATTCCCCCAGATGGTCTTTCCACAAAACCAGCTTGCCACTAGAAAAAGCGTATAGGTGATTTTTGGTCAGCACAAAAGACCAGGTCTGTAAAACAACTTAAATGCATAATTTCCATTGTTTTCTGTAGGATTTTCTGTTATTTTGTGGTTCTGGTGTTTTAATACTAGGAGATTGTTTTGAGAAATAAATAACTATTTATTCCCTAGTGGCCTTGTGGCCTACAATTTAAACACTTGTATTTTCATAGAATCATAGAATCACAGCACGATTTGCATTGAAGGGAACCTTTAAAGAACTTCTAGTCCAACCACCCTGCTCTTGACAGGGACATCTTTCCCTAGATCAGGTTGCTCAAAGGCCCATCCAATCTGACCTTCAACACTTCCACAGTATTCCTGAGCAGCCTGTTCCAGTGTCCCACAACTGTCATAATAAAGAATATTTTCTTTGTATCCAAACTGAATTTACACTCAGTTTAGAAACATTCCCCCTTTCTCCTGCCACTACAGGCTCTTGTAAAAAGTCTCTCTCCATCTTTCTTATAAGCCCCCCCTTTATATATAGAAAGACTGCAAAAAGGTGTCATCAGAGCCTTCTCTTGTTTAGGCTTAACAAACACAAGTCTTTCAGACTCTGACTTCGTTCCAGCCCTCTGACCACTTTCATGTCCCTCATTTGGACCAGCTCTTTCAGGTCCATGTCTTTGCAGTACTGGGGACTCCAGATCCAAACACACACTCCCTGTGAGGTATCAGGAGAGGAGAGAGCAGATGGACAGAATCACCTCTCTTGACTTGCTGGCCATGTTTCTTTTGATGCAGCCCAGAATATGATTAGCTTTCTGGGTTGTGAATGTGCATTACCAGCTCATGTCCAATCTTTCTTCCAACAGTACTCCCAAGTCGTTTTCTGTAGGGCTGCTCACAGTCCATTCATGCTCCAGTCTGTATTGATACTGGAATTGCTCTGACCCACATGTGGGACCTTGCACTTGGCCTTGTTGAGCTTCACCAGGTTTGCATGGGCTCACTTCTCAAGCCTGTCAAGGTCCTTCTGGATGGCATCCTACCCATATAGCAAATCCACTGCACCACTCAGCTTGGTGTCATCTGCAAACTTGATGAGGATGCACTCAATCCACTGCATACATTATTAGTCAAGATATTGAATAGTATTGGTCCTAGTATGGACCCTTGAGGTTCACCACTCGTTACTGGTTTCCATTTGGACACAGTGCATTCATCAAATCCATATCTCTTCCATTTAGAGATAAGAATGTTGTGGGAGACTGTATCAAAGGCCTTAGAGAAGTCCAGGTAACTTTTTCCATTTTGAGCATTTAGAATTTTGGAGACAGAGAAAGGGACACATTAAGTGCAGCTAATGAGATTGTGCATTATAAGCATTACTGTTTTCATTCCTTTTCTTCCCCAGAGAACTGTATTAGAAAGACTGGTGTAGTTTGTATTAAGCCCATTAAAATATTTTCCTGGGTTTTAATTAACCTCTTAATTTACAAATGTGCACCTTTTCCTTTTTAAATAATTGTTGTTACATTTTACTCTCCATGCCTTTTGGGGTTTTGGTTTGTTTGTTTGTTTGTTTTCTCAAAGCATGAATGGATTAAACAATTTGGCAATAGTAGGTTTACTCCAAGCCCAATGAGTTTCAGTCCCTAAATGGAGCTCTGTGGTGTGAACAAGGGGAAAAAAATGTAATTTCTTGATCTTTAAAGTTCATAGTAGGTATCATAATATTTTTTTAAAAGAGCAATATTAAAGACCTGCCAGGCATAAGGAAGTATTTCTCATGCATGAGTCACACTTTTCCCTACCCCCACCAAAATGCTCTCTAAATGGAGTTTTTCATCCACTTGTCATTATTATTAAACATTTTAAAGAGTGGCAGATTACTGTGTGTAACTTACAATGTTCATTGATCCATTGGAAGCTACTCTTACGCTTTCTGAACTCCATATTTCATCTTTCTTCTTTTTAAGTATCACAGGGCTTTTTACATACCAGAGATTTTGCAAACAGCACTGAGACAAGTCTCAGAGGGATGTAGTCCTAATGAGGTGATCGTATCTCTGGAGAACTCAATTTACTTGGCTACTACTCTAGATTCAAGATGCTGTAGGATACAATTATTTCATGAGATTTCATGCTCAGTTATGGGGAAGATACCATATAGATAGGTGACAAGAGATGTTTGTATATGAATAATGGTAATTATTAATTGACATTAATTTTGTAAATTAATAATAGTAGTTTTGGGATGATCAAGCCCATTTTTAGCTTCAAACCTATAGTAATGATAATAGAATAGAATGCTTTGAAAAGACTATAGAGTATAAATCAATCGTTATGAGTAACCAGTCAAGAAACTTCATAGTACTGATTGATAGTAAAAATAGGAACTTTTGATGTTTTACTATTACCAACCATTTTTCCACAGTCCTAGGCTTTGTATTGTCTTAACTTTGAAAATGTCAATGCCATTAAGGAAAAATCAACATTATCTGAATAGTCCAAGAAGAATCTAGAGTAAATACAAAGTGATCCTGTTCAAATTCTACAAGAACGTCTAGGATTTAATTTTGTAAACTGAGGGTCAGTAATATTGTCAGTTTAGAAAGACCACTACAATAAAATAAATCAGAGTGCTGAGAAGATAAAAATCAAGAACTACCAGGATTTTATGTACTTATCAAGGAAAAGTAAGTTTCTGAAAATGAGTCAGCTGACCCTTTCATATGGTCTGCCCCTCTGTTTCTTACTGTATCTTCCTGTCTGGAGGTAGTTCTTCTGCCTGCTGGGGTCAAGTAACTCTGCTCCTTTATTAGATATACCAGTCTTTGACAGAGCTTTTAGGAAATTAATCCATTTCCCTTTGGATTTTGTCCCATCCCCAGTACCTAACCAATATTTTCAGGAAGACCTTTTCTTCTCTTGCTGTTCCTTTGTGGTGTTGCATTTCACTTGTCAGATTAAAAAAAAAATAATAAACGTTTAGAACAGCGAAATGCACCAGGTTACATTAGGTTATAGGTTAGTTTCACATTTTTTTCAACTATAGTGTGCACAGGATCCACATACCCTAGTGGGATGGTGACTGGGGTACAAAGGCCTTCTCTGTAAATTAGGAAGAGGATGAAACAGGTATCCAGGAAGGACTGGGTCACAGGATTGGGCCCAGCTGCATATTGATGCCAGAAATAAGCCCTCTGTGTTTATGCAATTGCAAGCAAAAACACCAGAAGAAATTCTCTGTTGAATTGTTAGAGATGAGGTGGGACTAAATAGCATAAAATGGTTTAATTCTGTTTTCATAATTCAGCATATTTGAGTGTGGGCAAGAATAACAATAATAACTCTCTAGAGAAGTGAAGGAGATTTTAACTGAAGGTAATATACTGCACCACATAATGAGGAACAGTCACAGTTCTTATATGATTATCATCAGTATCTTAGAACTTGATTATTTCAGTCTTTAGCTAATTCTTAATCTCAGTCTTGGAGTGGTGAGGCACTTGGAGTAGCGTGGCACCCTGTTCTCTGAAAAATGAGGAAGTTACTAAATGTGGGTTTGAATGTCTTTAACCCAATTGTACAGAAATAGAACGTAGGGTTATTTCCCAATGTAGGGAATTGTAGGGTTTTTTTCTATTGGACAGTTCCCACATAATTTTTACCTTGTGGTGTGAATACATCAGATTTGTGTCTTAAGTCTTTGTTTCTGTTGAAAACAAGCTTAACACCACCCCCCCCAAAAAAAAAAGATAATCTGATGATAAGTGTATGCATCAGTATTACTGTAATTTCGCTGAGATGACCATGACTTTCTGTGAATACAATGAAGTACTCAAATGCTGCATGGATTTGGTCTTCAGGAAGAGTACAACATGAAGATGATAGCTTGCAAATCCTGAAAATACAAAAGGAGTGATATCAGGAAAAGAAAATCCCGTGATGTTTACTTAAAGGATGTGCACACTTTATTGCCTGCTCTTTTGAATACCTTGTTTCCTGCTTCTTTTATTTTTTTTTCCACTTTGTTGGCAAATCCAGACACTTTGCAAACCCAAAGAGTGTCAATCTAGTACAAAATTTAATTTTTAAGCACATTGAGATATCCCATACATGTAGTAACTTTTACTGCAAGTTACATTGTTGTGGAATTTGGCCTATGATATTTCTGGGAGTTAGCATTTGGACATGTCTGCTGTTATTAGGGCTGCTGTACAAAAGGAGATTCTTAGGAGCCTTTTCAGGATGTAGATGGAAGTTCCCAAGGATGATGTGGGCATTGGCACAGGCCTTCTTAACATTAGGAACACATTTTAATCATGCATCTGAAATGCATCGGGGTAGGATATCTGTAGCTGACTTTGTAAAACTTTAACTGCAGGACAGAAAAGGCTTGGAGTGCAAAGACACAGTGTAATGGAGAAGTGTGATTTCTGTGTAAGAATGTGCAATAAGGTATGAAGAGGTTTTTAAAAGATTGTCACTTTCAGATTTGAGTATTACTGTCTTGCAACATAAAGGCCTTTTCTGGTACCAGGTTTTAGTGGCAGGAGACCACAAGTTCAGTTTCTTGTGAGTTTCAGTAGACTTGCAAGCTGGGAGTGTGCCTGGAGCAAGTTACAGTACCAACGAAGAAAGTTGCTATTCAAACTGAATGTCAAAATGCCATTTTGCTGCCACTTATCCTTAATAAATTCTAATAAATTTTAATCTATTTCCCTAGTAAATATTTTGTAGTTTTTGTCAGCATGGTAGGTTGTTGGGTTTTTTTAACTTCTTTCTTACACACTATCTTATCTACTATCTTGGATATTAAGTGACTGTGATCATTCCAGCGTGGAACAGGGCTTTTACTCTTCCAGCCCATTGAATATGTCATACACTTCATCCAGATAGTTCTCTTCTGCCAGGAAATAGCTAATGTTGACATACTGGCATCCTGATAATTAACTGTCAAAAATGTCATGAATTCTAAAGGGAAAAACCTATGCTTACTCTATGGTAAGCATGTTTTATCATGTTTTACATGTTCAGTTGGCAAATAAAGCATGCCATTTCAAAATCAAGATCTGTCACTTCATATAATTTGGAACTGATCATAAAACATATGCAGTAGCTTTTTAAACCATACTTTTGATGTGCCAAAACTATGCCGTACATGTTGTGACCATTCTGCTGTTGTGAAAATGAATGTATATGAAAGATATACAAAAGAAAGTTGCACAGTTGAACATTCAGCGTGAATGTTCAGCCTTTACTGTAACTTCTTTTTGTGAATTACTTTTTCATTTGGTACAGAATATATTAATTTTTGGAATTAAATGCTCTCAAATTTTAATAACATCAGATTTCAAATATTGGACCAATTTTGTGTCCCATGAGTAGTCCCAGCTGAAGCCAATATGAATATTTTATGAATTCTATAGCAGGATTTTTCCTATCTTTCATAACTAATTTTAAAAAAAAAAAAAAAAAAAAAAAAAAAAAAAAAAAAAAAGCAGTATATCTGGAATTTCTCTGTTCTTATTCTGTGAAAATGCAATGTAGAATATGGACCTTGTAGTGACTCATCTGTAATGTTTCAAAATAAGGACGGAAAGGAAAATGTCGAGTAAATTAGCTAAATCTTTTACTCCTAAGTATGTTTTAAAAGAAATAAATAGTAACAGAAATAAAATTAAAAATATATACATATTTAAATATATGTCCTATTTCATTTGTATTGTATATTTTTGGCTGTTGTATTTTAAAATTAATTACTGAAAGCAAGGTGCCTATTTTAAAACTGATAGTATTTTGAAATGTCTTGTTGACCAAATTAAAAATAAAAGTAGGAAGAAACAACTCTCCCTACCTCCAGGTATTTTTTGTTTCCAAAGACATATTTTTGGAGACTTTTTCTGCATTCATACTTTTTACCATACCTAGGACTATGAGACCTTTGAACCCAACATTATTTCTTTAAATAGAAACAAATATTCCTAATAGGGTGCCTAAAATTTTATCCACATTCTCTACCATAGGGTGTATTGTACAAGCCTATCTCGTATTTCATGATAGTTGTCTCAGTATCAGAATAACCTTTTTAATCATGAAAATGAATTAACACCAGATTCTTGCTGGAAAAGGACTTGTTCATTTAAACTGCCATGCAGATGAAAGCTAAATAGTGAATATTAACATTTTCTGACAGAGATAAAACCTTAAAGAAATATCTGTCAAGTAATTACAACTTTCTTTCTTGCACAAATACATTCCTAAATTAAGCCATTAAGGTTTTTTTAAGTGTTCATTCAGTGATACACAAGTCAAGATACCATTATCAATAGAATACTAAATGTAAGCAAAACTGGTGTCTTGTAGAGTATTCTTCCATTAATAGATGTTTTATGTCTGCTTTGTTATATTAAGAAAAATTCTCTTCTTTCTGTCTGTCATGAACAGCCTTGTTAGACACTTACAGCTTGGTCCTTCAGAGTAGTTCCAGCCCACAGAAGCAGCCTGGCACTGAGACAGAGGTCTCTGTGGAGAATAAAACCACGCATGAGTGCTTTGCATATTCACACCCTCCTTCCAACTGCAGCAAGGTCTACATACAACTTCTCACAAGGCTGTTTGGTGTAAAGGTCCTGCAGTGTGTAAATATTGAGGTTTTTGTCCTTGTATCATCTCCAGTGTTAACAGCTCATCAGGGAAACTCCCACTGCTTATAGCTGTGCAAATTGTGTCTCATGAACCATCTCATAACAGACACAGGCAAATGTGCAGTTTCTGTAATAGTGATGTTTGTTTATTTGTAATTAATAAGTCTGAGATCTGACTCAGTGATTTGGAAGCTGATTTAGCAGGTAACTTTAGCAAGAGAAATGAGGTCACCCTGTCTCTCATACTTTGGGACATCATACCATATACAACTCAACCTAGAGTCACAGCCCAAACCTGTGGGAGTGTCCCTTCGGGGTGCCAGTACCCATAACTTGTGTAACACAGGAAAACCACGATGTGCTTAAGGAATTTTATGCAATTTTACGGCTGTAGCCTGGTCTTCTGGAGACACTTAAGGATCTTTAGCAAAGGAGCTGGATGTGCTGTCTGCTCCCTTCCATTCTGCTTCTAGAGAAAAATGCCCTCAAGTATTAATTGTAACCCACTAACCTTTTTGATATAAAGTTTCAGCCTCAGTTTGAAGAGGCTGGACATTGCTGCATGAAGCAGACTGGAAAATCCAAATCCACATTGTATGTCTTTAGGAAACTAAGACAGTTGAGATAATTTATAGTGTTCAAGATGCTCTGTTATGAAATAATACCTTGTTGGTCACATTGAAAAGGGCAGTGGAAGCAGAAACCAAAACATACAAAAAAGCATTAGTGGGCAGCAGCTTTTTCAAAGTGAGCATTGACAAAGCTGTTCCAGACATCAGTTTGTAAGAAAATTCAGGACAAATTGAATAATACTATATACTTAGATGTATTATCACATCCTATGGCATTTTCAGAAATAGATTTTCATTTTCAAGCACAGCAGTGGGAACTTCAAAAATTTGGTGAAAGTGGGATTTTTCTAGTTTTACACCAGTACAACTGAAATCAGACCCTATTTACTATTTTATTTTCCAATTAGGTTACAGTCTAAACTCCCAAGCAAATATTCTAGGACTTACAAATTGTTTTATATCTGTTGAGCAGTTACTGGGTTCTCACTTCTCATTCCTCTGATATAGGAAGTCCCTCTGTTGCATTTTGATTTTTCACTTCCTTAAGTTTTGGCAGCTAATTCCCCCATCCTCTGCAGCTTCTTTGGATATTCTTTTATAAACTACTTAGCCACTGAAGCAAAGGTTACAATAAAAGTTTCCCACCTTTTCAATAAATATTCTTTTTACCATTCTGCAGAGTCAAATTCTCTATCTTTTTCTGCGTCAGAGATTATTTTAGCATTGTTTTTATGCTGTGGAGCTGCTCCAGATGGAGAGATGAGGGCTAAACCACCCAGGGCACTCTCAGTCCTAATGATCATGACACAGTGGACTCAGGGGCATCCAGTGGCACATGCAGAGTCCTGTGCTTTCTTAGGGGATGGAGGGTATCTTGCTACCACTGCTCTCCTGGATAACAGTTAGGCAAACACCAGATCATGCCTTTTGTTTCTATTCATGGAGATGCCCTAAACAGAAATACTTAAGAAATGTCCATTTTTATTAGACGCTGTTTCTGCTTTTTTTGAAACCTCTGTCATTTTTTTCTTCCGGCAAATCCTATGCAGAAAAACTTATTCATGTTCATCAAGACTCGGGATGTCACCAGAGTACACTTTTCTGTCAATAAACAGCTGTTTAGGGAAAGAAAAATACTCAGCTCTAAAATCAACAAAGTTCTTAAGTCCATTTACTTTCAAAATGGTCAACGCCAGTGCTGTTGTATAATGAAACGTCACAGGCACTTAACTTTTATGGAGCAGTTATTGACTGGTCACTGTGTTCATTTTCAGACATCAATGCCAAGGTCAGTTAAAACTAACTAAAGTCCAGATCAACATATATTGAATACACAAATCTTGCCAGGATTTTATCACTATTTTCTATCCTGGCCTTCTTTCAGACAGGCCATCCACAGCTTTTAATGTCTGTATTTTTTTACCTGTTATCTTTTGTCCTGGGTTGAGCAGTAGCAGTCATTTTTTCTTCTTCATAGTAGCTGATGCAGCTGTGTTTTGACTTTCAGTTGGGAACAAAACTGATAACAGGAATGTTTTTAGCTAATGCTCGCATGTTTTACTCTGACCAAGGACTTTGTGAATCTCATGCTCTGCCAGGGAGGAGGGGAGGCCAGGAGGAAGCAGGGACAGGATGCCTGACCCAAACTGACCAAAGAGGTATTCCATACCATAGCACGTCATGCCCAGGGTGCAACTGAGAGTTACCCAGAAGGGCTAGTGCTCTGAGGGGGTTGGAGGAGGTATTCGGTCGGTGCTCGGTTAGGGTGGGGTGTTGTGAGTTATCTGTTGGTGGTTGGTGAGATGCTGTATTCTCTTCCCTTGTTATTTCCTTTATCATTATTATTATTGGTGGTAGCAGGAATAGTGATTTGTGTTATACCTTAGTTACTAAACTGTTCTTATCTAAACCTGTGGGAGTTGCATTCTTTTGATTCTCCTCCCCATCCCTCTGGAAGCAGGGGAGGGTAAGAAAGGGGGGTTGAGTGAGCGAACGAGCTGCGTGGCTGCGTTTTAAACCATGACATCTTTTCATTATACCTTGCCCAATTCCATGTTTCAAGCTAAATGTCAGTTCCTACAGCTGAGATTTAATTTGAATTGTTAAATATATGCATTCTACCAGAGCTTTGAACATGAGTTTATGATTACTTCTTGGAATATAGCTTGCCTCAGTGGGATGTAATAAATTAGTCTAATCATATGGTGAGTACTTACTTCATCCTCTGTTTGTTCCTGCTAGGAGCTGAAATTGTCTCTGTAATTGTATGCAAATCCCTTCACCAGAATAATCAAAGGAAACCTATGTGTAGCTGCCTATTCTCCACAAGAGAGGCATAAAAGTAACCTAACTTTTAATTCTACTTAAATGAAAAGTTGTATCTTCACATGTAAAATGTAGATACAGAACAGAACTCAAATTAAAAGGCATGAGTAGCAGATACTTTGCTAATACTGGAGGCTGCTTTTTTAGATATGCACATACATATATATAATATTCATATATATACATACGTTAATAATGTTCATAGCATCATGGTTTAATCCTAAAACCAGAACACACAGCATTGAACATGAGAAATAATGTTGCGATTTTTCATTTTAAACAAGAGGCAATTTCTTCTCCCCTGAAAACCCATGAGGCAGATGATAAAAAGTTTTATGAATAGTCTTCAGAATGTGCCTATTTCCCTCTACTGCCAGCAGAAGGATACTGGGGAAACTAGCTCAGATTTAGCCATCAAAATTTCAGTTGAGATAAATTCTTCTCCAAGTATCTTACTCCAATGCATGTTTTATATATTGGCCTCAAATCATTCTGATTTGCTTCTTTGAACTCTGTCAAATATTTTAGCATTATTTTTTTAAATGTGGACACCATGAAGAGATTCAATCATGTAGGAGCACTCTAGTGTCCTCTAAAGATCATAGCATTCTTCTAGCCTTTGTTTTCCATGTTTCTCTATTCAAGTATCTAGATGTCCTTACTCATATCATTGCTGGAAAAGATCAGTTCTGTGTATCTATGACCATCATAGGAATGTCTGTGAAGGCACTCAAGTGAGGGAAGGTTATTAAGTGCCTTGTGCTTCATCAGTTCTTTTCAGAGAAGGGGTGAGAAGTGGGAGAAGGGGGAAGGACAAGCTCAATCTCTGTTCATTTACCTGCTTTAAAAAGTCTGTCACTTCTTTGCATGCTGTTTTGCACAGATTAATATATTTACATATATACATACATATACATGTCTATTTGTATATGTCCATATATATGTATGCTTGTGATGTCTGAGAGCATTTAGAAGAACTTGGTAAAATGTTTTTTTAATTTTTTTTTTTTTTTTTTTTTTGGTAGGATTATGTTCTTTTAAAGAAGCTCTGATTCTATGTCATTTTCAGGATTTAGTTCAGATGCTTGCAGTCCCTCAGATGAAGTGCCAGGGAGGTTCAAGATTAGCCAGTGTCATAGGATCATAGAATCATTTAGGTCAGAAAAGGTCCGTAAGATCATCCAGCTACAAACCCAACACTAAACCATTTCCCTAAGTGCCACATCTACACAGCTTTTAAATACCTCCAGGGATGGTGACTCAACCATTTCCATGGGCAGCCTGTTCCAGTGCTTGGCAACCCTTTCAGGGAAGAAATTTTTCCTAATGACCAGTCTAAACCTGCCCTGGTGCAACTTGGGGGTGTTTCCTCTTGTCTTATTGCTTGTTACTTGGGGGAAGAGACTGACACCCACTCCACTACAAGCTCAGGTAGCTTTAGAGAGCAGTAAGTATCTTTTTGTCTAGACTAAACAACCCCAGTTCCCTCAGCTGCTCTTCATCAGACTTGTGCTTCACACCCTTCACCAGCTTTGTTGCCTGTCTGTGAAAATGCTCCAGCATTGAGGGACCCAAAACCAAGCACACCATCTAAGCTTCAACCTCACCGGTGTTGAGTGCTTTAGTCTTAATACCCTCTGACATGGTTCTTTTGGATGTTGTTTACACAAAGGTATGCATACAATTGTATATCATCACAGGGCAAATTAAATCCTATTAAATTGAGAGTAGAGAGGTAATTTATTGGGAAGTGAGCAAGTTATAGAAAATAGCTTTGTGTAAGAAAGATAATTTATTAGCATCAAAATTACAGACTGTAGGTTTTATTGAAATGAATTTTGGCTTTAAAGCATCACTAGAGAAGAAAGTTTAAAATACATGTGCAAAAGCAACGAATTTTTGCAGCTAAGTTAGATATTTGTGAAATAAATGGAAGAAGAGAAAGAGAGAAAAAGAGTAGGAAGTTAGACATTTGAACATACTGCATTGGTATCTGAGAACTGAAAGCACAAGCAAAACTGTCAGAATGCCTTCAAAACTAGTGGTTTTCTTCCATCCCTCTCAAGTTTACACTTATCTTTATCACTTAGTATTTTGGTGAGACACCTTTACAGCATATCTTCTACGAAGGTTTCTGACTCTGAAATGCAAAGGTGAAAAATATTGCTGCTGAGTGAGTGTAGCATAAATGGATCTGACATATCCTGAATCTTTGATCATGAATTCCCATTGTGGAGTAAGCCAAACTTTCCACATGCCCACTGAAAGCACGTAACTTACATGGCATTATGACATTTTTTTTTTAAAAAAAAAAAAAAGTAATGATTGAAATATATTGACAGCTTTTTCCTCCTAGGAAAGCACGGTTATTAAATACTGCAGATGAAGTTGCACAGGTACCAGTCTCTACAGGATTAAGGGAGAGGACAGAAAGTCCCCTATCCTGTGGGAAGCCAGCACTAGAGCAGGCTTGCTGCAGGACTTGTGACCCCACAGGGGACCTACACTGGAGCAGTCTGTTCCTGAAGGACTGTACCCCATGGAAGGGACCCACGCTGAAGCAGTCTGTTCCTGAAGGACTGCATCCCATGGAAAGTACCTACTCTGGAGTAGTTCATGAAGATATGCAGCCTGTGGGAAGGACTCACATTGGAGAAGTTCGTGGAGGGTTGTCTCCCATGGGAGGGAGCCCACAATGGAGCAGGGGAAGACTGTGAGGAGTCCTCCTCTGAGGAGGAAGGAATAGCAGAAATAACATGTGATGAACTGATGGCAACCTCAATTCCCCATCCCCCTGGGCTGCTGTGGAAAAGGAGGTAGAGAAATCAAGGGTGAAGTTAAGCCCAGGAAGAAAGGAAGCATGGGGCAAAGGTGTCTTAAGACTTAGTTTTTATTTCTCGTTATGCTACTCTGATTTGACAAAATTATGCATCACTTATACTATAACTTTCTTGTACGTTTATGATCACTGTAGTGTCTGGTTTCATCTTGCCAAGATTTGGCTAGATAAATAGTAGGTATTTTTACTAAGCCTCATGTCTAGACTCCTTCAATATTCTGAGATAGATATCTAAGACAAATAAAATGCCTTTTTATGGGATGTATGTCTCCCCTTTTAAAGCTTGGATGATTAACTTAGACAACTACTTTGCAGACAGCTAGAGTTAAATGACATTAATCTAGAGTTGAATGTCAAATTTATCCATACCAAATCATTTGATTGTTTATTCTTCACTTCTGCTGTGTGTTGGATTTACAATGAATTTATTTCATGTACTGATCCCAGTACGAATTCCAATAGATGGAAGCACAGGGGGGCTGGACTAGATTATCTTTTGAGGTCCCTTCCAACCCTTAGGTTTCTGTGATTCTGTGAAGTAGATTGAAGAAAATAGCTCCATCACTTCAGTGTCTGTGACTGTTGGGATCATAGCTATTCTTGGGAACAGGATCAATTCCTATTTGAAGGTTAATTGGGCCATAAGAGAAGAGAAATAATTTGCATTTCAGTAAAATATATTTTCATCCTTTTCATTCTAGAAAATTAATAATAAGTTACTTCCTGCACAATAGTTCCAAAACAGGAATTACTACTGGGAGTGCTGCTGTTTGGAGCAAGCAGTCACTTTGCTATCTGTCTCCTAGCAAGAGCGTCAGGAATGATTGCTTGTGCTTAGAGGAGTGGGGAAAATGGTTTTCCAGAGTGAAAAGACTGGAAATGGAACTGTTCCAGAGTGAAAAGATGAAAGTAACTGATATTTAATTACAAGGCTGTAATTGATCACTTTAATATTTCCAGTGAAAGCAAGCAAGCAAGCAAGCAAGAACAAAAAGTAAAATTAAAAGGAAAGAAAAGGAAACAAGCCAACCATGTGCATTGCGTCTGAAAAATAAGTCAAGAAAATGCTCCTCTATCTCTTCAGTTTATTCTGAACACACTGAAGAGATTTGGATATCAGATTTTAGTTTTCATTTAAATGGAAATAAATGAAATTAAGTCATTGACTGCTGAAACAAAATTGGGTAGGGGAAAGCCTGGCTGGTACAGCAGAAGACAAATAAAAAACCTGAAAGGCCACTGAACTTTTAAAATCAAAAAGATTACTCATTATTTGAGTTACTTGGGTAAGGGATGATTGTATAAAGGGTCCAATTACAGCAGTGTTGCAGTGACTAGGAGGAATCCTAGACTCCCAAATGCCTGCACTTACAACGTGTTCTTAAATACCAAAATTGCTCAAGTGTTTTACACTCTTTGGCTTCCAGAACATACCTAAGTCTCTCTGAAGAGGTACTAATATCTCTCTAAACAGATATAAGACCAGGTGCACATCTGGCATTGTTTTTAAGTGGCTGATGCGTTTTGCAATGGAAAAAATGCCTACAGAGTCTGGAATGAAGTGAGGAAGGCTAAAAATATCTGAGATGTTATTTGTAATGTGTTCAGGTGTAGTATCAACCCAAATTAGGTGTAGTATCAACCCAAATATGTAGACTTTCTGCAGTAGATGTCTCCAGCTCTCATTTTACAGGGGAAAAATAGAGTAAGTTTTCATTTTTATGTTCAAGTTTTGGGTTTTGTTTTGATTTTCCAATGATGACTGTGTGGTATCTTTATTTTTTTTTATTTTTTTTTTGGGGGGGGGATTAAAAAAATATTAAAAATGATAGTGTTAGATCATCACAATTCCACATGACCAGAGAACAGAAAAGCAAGAAGAGAAGGTGAACCCAGGGAAGTGTAAAAAAAATAAAATCTTTGCAGATTTTACCTGCCTCTGCTTTGGTTCTGGTATAGTGAAGTGGAATTGGTATTACTGGTCCTGAAACAGTTGTCAATGGTATCTATCTTTGAGCAATTGTAGTCACATAAAGAGGGAAAAGAAACTATTCTTGCATATATTCTTGCATATAGCATCTTTCAGAGACTTAATCCGTGTTTGCAGGCAGTCATAATGGTGTTTTATCTTGTTTATAGATTTGCTAACAAAAAACCTGAAAACACAACCCAAAATCACAACTAACTAAACAAACAAACAAACAAACAAAACACAATCCAGGAAGGACCAGGAGCATGTTGATACAGACTTCCAGGCTTCAACTTGTTATGTTTGAGCATGATAATTTGTATTTCCTGAATTTTCTAATGAGTGAATTATCTGCATTTTAAGTTTGAATTTGTTGGTGAGGAAGGGTGGGAACTTACTTTTTTTTTTAACTGGCTGAGTCCTAAACACTGATTTTATATCTCAGTTGATACGAGTTAGCCTGGGGTGTTTTGGGTTTTTTTAGTTCACTTTTATGCAACAAATAGTATTCCAATGGTTTTGGGATGGAATATATTCCAGAAAGTGAATCATTCATCTGTCCGTAGAACAACTGAGGATAAATAACAGACAATCAGAAAACAAATAACTTTTAGACAACAGCTGTAAGATTCATGTCTGCTGTCTTAGGCAAACAACTTTCTGAAGTGTAAGAATTTTGCCTAAATAGACATCCTGCGCTCAGTTTCTGAGAATTACCCTAGGTTAGTTTCAGGAATTTTGCCTTATGAAATGTTTGCTGCACTACATACAACTAATGTTTTTCTCTGTCAGCTGTAGCCAATTATTTTGAGCAAATAAGCATTCTTCTCAGTATGCCTAATATTTGTGCCAAGTGAGCCTATGAATGCCTTTATTCATTCTGTGTAAACTCCACCCTTATCAGTCTCTTATACTGAAAATTGTTCTTGCACACTAAATAGACGACTATTCCACCGATGGCTTGCACAGATGTTCTGAACTCTTCTGATGGAGATGTTGCACCATATCCAGTTAATGCTGTTTAGCTGCATTATGCTTTATTCAAAAGACATGCAAACATGAAAACCCACATCCAAGTGCCAGCTACTGACAAGATGTTACAGAAGCTTCAAATACCTAAATGAAGGCAGTTGCTAATGAAACATGGCAAGTCAAACCTTGATCCAAGGTAGAAGAAAAGCTTTTCTATTTAGTTGTCTGATATTTGTCATGCTTTATGCTGGGATAAATTTCCAGTTTGATCAAAACACATCTTAGTAAAGTTGTCCAAGCAAAATGAGAAAGGAATGAAGGGATGTCAATTGCGGTTTCAAACACCATTCAGTCTGAATCAAAGGAAATGTTAATTTATGTCAGGAAGCTGAATTAAGTAAATGTTGACTGCCTTTGTAGCAAAGATCAAGTTAAAGTTGCAGTGTAAATGAAGCAGGAACCCCTGTAACACTGGAGTAGTTTTAATGTATATCTATATATGGAAATGAATAGGAAATGAAGCAAGAAATACAGTGTTTGGGAAAGAATCTTGTCATGATTTGCAGAGATAATTACAGTCAAAAATGAGATTGAATATAGCAACAGGAAAAGCAGAATAATTATGCAGCAATTAACAGGAAATCTGTATGGTTCTTTGAAAAAAAATAACAGTCATTGGGTTAAAAATATATGCTGAGTACAGAAATGTTTTAATACTCAATACATCAAGAATTTTAATTCATTTCCTAAGATAAACTACTGTTATATAAAATAAATGTCTCATTTATAAGATGAAATATGTTATGCATTTTACATATTCTCTATAAATGTTTTTATTTTATCTTAAATATATCATCTGAATTGAAGAAAAAATAATAGATGTTCATTTTGGAGTGCAGGTGCATCATATCATAATGATAAGGAGATAGAGATTTTAAGTTAATTTTTCAGGGACTACAAATGCCACAGGAGTCATAAGAAAAATAAGTACTCCTAGATTACTAAGGGAATGTTTCTCATGTGTCCTAAAAATCTTCAGATTCTGATAAAGCTATTGTCTGCTTTTATTTTACTGGCGGCAAAATGGGGTTTTGTAGGTCTTCTGATAATTAGTTAGCAACAGCACACATTCCTGAAATGCAACTTAGAAAGATTCCTATTTCAGTCTCTGGAAATGCCTGATAGTGCTTTTACAGGAAATCTGTCACACAGTGGTATCTTCAGGTACATTAAAATGACAGCTGGAGGTCACTGCGCTGAGGCATGGGACCCTCTTGTTGAAGTTATGTGTTGTCTCATAACTAAGGATAGTTTTCAAGAGGTGAAATTTTTTCATTTAAAGCTACTGTTGAAAACTCATCCAGATAACGAGTAAAAAGCCACAATATTTTGTGTTGTGACTTTAGATAGGGGAACCCTGTCTGAATTGGATCATTTGCATAAATAAATGAAAAATGAATTCTTTTTAAGAAGCATTAAAAACTCCTTGGATTAAATGTTGTTAAAAAAAAAAAAAAAAGAAAGCAACAACAAACTGACAACAATAAAAAAGGCAAAGCATTTGAATATCTAACATGATGCTTATTTAGTATGCAAATACTTATGATGAATGAGTAGGCTCATATTTTTTCTTTGCTGTGTTGAACTGCCCAGATACAGAAAACTGTGCAAAACCAGTCTGAGAAGCTGAATGGTTAACTGGAAGAGTTTGTGTTTGTAAGTCATATGAAGATTATCCATAATGCTGAGAATCATTCCAAGCAATCTGATCACAGCAATGGTAATTGTTGTTAACTGCATACTGTGTGCTGATTATGGCTAGCAGCATAGGTAGGGATACAGGCAGTCTCTTATTCCTTCCCCTGCAGGAACAAATATTAAGAAACATAATATCGATTAAGGATGCTTCCTATTCAAAAGAATTCATTGATTGTGTTACTAGTGTATTGTATCCTTTTCTTTTAGGTTATTCAATACTTCAAGCTATTATGGAAAAAGCAGGACAAAATAGCTGGCAAGTCAGTGCCATCTGTGTGGAGAACTTTAATGATGCCAGCTACAGGAGGCTTTTAGAAGATCTGGACCGAAGGCAAGAAAAGAAATTTGTAATAGACTGTGAAATAGAGAGGCTTCAGAATCTCTTAGAACAGGTAATACCTACTTTAATATCATTGTAAGCACATTACTGAAACTCCACATGAGATACCATTGTGCATTTAGTTTTGTTTATTTTCACAATGGAAATGAAATTGCTTGCTCTTTCTTTTTGTTTTTCTTCAAGGGCCTATATTTGTACATCCACTTGCCTGCTCAGTTTTCTTTTCCTATATAATTCTTAACAGCTAGCACATCACTGCAGTGAACACCCCTCCCTTTCAGACTCCTCAGGTCTGCAGGTGAAGGGTGCCAGCAGTCAGGGCAGCTGCATGTTTAGGCTCACATTGCAGCACCTACACAACAGATACATGCTGCATCAGGGTCTCAGGGCTGGCAGAGCAACATGGTGTTGCTGAACTGGCAAGATGCCCTCAGTCCATACCTTCATGGGGTAAAGTTTTGTTTGATGGAGAAAACATCCAGGTTTTTTGTGAATAGAGAGTAATACCGAATCCAGTATTACTTCTATTCACCAAATAGAACATATGGTGAGCTGCTTAACATCTTTGTCAGCAACATGGACAGTGCACTGTGTGCACCCTCAGTAAGTTTGCCAGTGATACCAAGCTGTGTGGTGCGGTTGACACATTGTTGGGGAGGGATGCCATTCAGGGGGACTTTGACATGCTTGAGAGGTGGGCCAGTGTGAAACTCACAAAGCTCAACAAGGCCAAGTGCAAGGTCCTGTATCTGGGTTGGGGCAATCCCAGGCATGAATACAGGCTGGGTGGAGAATGGTTTGAGAGCAGCTCTGATGAGAAAGCTGGGGGGTTGTTGATTGACAAGAAGCTGAACATGAGGCAACAGTGTGTAATTGTAGCCCAGAAAGACACCTGTATGCTGCGCTGCATCAAAGGAGTGTGATCAGCAGGTCAAGGGAGGTGATTCTCCCCTTCTACTCCAGTCCTGTGAGACCAAACCTAGTGTATTGCATCCAGCTTTGGGGGCAACAACATAATAAGAAGGATGTTGAGCTTTTTGAAGGAGTCCAAAGGAGGCCACAGTGATGATCAGAGGGCTTGAGCACCTGTACTGTGAAGACAGGCTGAGAGAGTCAGGCTTGCTTAGCCTAGAGAAGAGAAAACTCCAGGGAGACCTTGTAACAATCTTCCAATACCTAAAGGTATTGGAAGAAGACCTACAACAAATCTAGAGAGGGACTTCTTAGAAGGGTATGCAGTGATAGAACAAGGGGGAATGGCTTTAAACTGCAAGAAGGCAGGTTTAGATGACATATTAAGAAGAAATTTTTTTACTGTGGGGGTGGTGAACAGGTTTTCCAGAGAAGCTATGGCTGCCCCATCCCTGGAAGTGTCCAAAGCCAAGTTGTATGGGGCTTTGAGTAACCTAGTCTAATGGAAGCTGTCCCTGCCCATTACAGGTGGGAAGGAAATAGATGAGGTCCCCAAGACACTCTGATTATGTGAAATAGCATAGACCGTATATTTCTAGTCATAAAATGCTTTAAAATTATTACTGCACATATTTAAACTGATAGGTTTATTACCTTAGCAGACTATTTACGAACATGAAGAACAGTAGAATAAAGGTGCTATTAAACTGGGAAGAAAGGTCAGGTTCTTCCATCAGTTATTTATGGAAAGCTGCTATTAGATAACAGAAATACTGGGCCAGACAGACTGGCTTGTGCTGGGTAGTACCTACATGAGTATATAAAGAGAATGTAAAATCCTGCTGCTGTGATGTGGCAAATCTATCTATATAGCGCTTATGTACAAGCTCTTTCTTAAATGATGGAAAAAACAGTAATGCTTTGAATGGAGCATTTTGTCAAATGACAGGAAAATAACGTGGGGTTAACTGGCTGCTTCCTGCCTGATCCCATATCCTATGCTGATGTGCTGGTGCAAGCGCACCGTTCGGTACCTGCTGCTGCTGCTGCAGGAACTGCAGGGAATGAATGCCATCTGCTGGTGGTCCATCCTCCACCGCCGCACTGCTTCTGTGCTAATGTGTTAATTTTGAGGATTTTGTACAAAAACGGTCATGATGCATCTGCTACCAAAGTCACGGAAATACGAAATGTCTTTTGTGGTACAGAAATGCAAAAATAATATTTATAGAAATATATACGTCAGTTTTGCTTTCACTGGCAGAAGATAAAGTGGGAAACTGAGAATTAATAGCATGGCTGATTTAACAAGGACTTTTTCTGTGACTGCTGCCAAGAGAAGAATAGATGACACCATATTGCTATAGATATTCTTTTGGCCATTTTTTTTTTGATTCTGAATGTCATTATGTTTTAGCACATGCTCTCCACAGCTTATAATGAGATCCTCCCCCTACCCTGTGTGGTAGTAAAACAGAACACCCATTTGAAGGCCTTTTAAAATATGCTGAGAAAACTAATTTCTCTCTCAGGTCTATGTATTTGCCCATGTGTATGTACCTGATTTCTTTCACATGGCATACAAATGTGACTTAGATAAAGTATGCTGTATTACCATACGCCTTGAGATACACCTACCATCCTGCATAGGTGTATCTACCGAGAGTCCACACAGTTTCAAAGCAAAATGAAACCATACAGTGCACATTTACATTTCTATGATCTCAGGTGTATGTTTTATTTGCTACCAGGAGCTCTCACTTGTTCTCCTTCCAGATTGGCACCTGCACATTCAGTTCATATAGGGCTGGATTTTGCATGTCTTAAATAGGTACTTAATGCAGGCTTGTTAAGTCATAAAAATTAAGTGCCTGGCTTCAACAGTCTGAATCAGGTGTGGTGAGTTTGCTTAACATATCTACAGGGCAAGCACAAAAGTTGAGAACCTCTTTCCACTAATTGTGGCGGGAGAGGAAGGTAGGAGTGAACACCTAACTTCATAGAATGGTTTGAGCAGAAAGGGACCACAAAAATCATCTAGTTCTAACTTTGCCACATACTTGTATCTTTGTTAGTCATACAAGCACTCTTTGGAAGTGATTCATCTGGGTACTGTCTAATTTTGGGCAGGATGAATTTTACCCAGGAAGTGACCTCTTCTGTACTTCTGCTGGTGTTTATTCACACCTAAGTGTAAATACTTTGCCCGTAAATTCTATTCTAATGAAGTAAGAAAAACTGGTTTGTGGGATTTTTTTCTAATAGTGACTGCCCATATGTGTATTTATTTACACTTTACCTAATTAAATTGCAACTCATATATTTCAGAATATTTTTATAATTATCCCACATCATATGAATTCTCTTCTTCCCCAGCATGCCTGGGGATCCTCTCCATCCTTCCAAAAAAGGTCATTGTACAAGCAGGAATGGCATTATTGACAGGATACACAAAGTGTGCATAAAAGCTGTAGCTTTACTCTCCATTGCAAAGGTCCTGCTCTTCCTAGACAGGCTGACATCCAAGGAGAGCTAGGGTGCTGATTTGGGGCACCGAATGAAGGCACTTTGCTTTCAGAATGAAAGTACTTCTTAAGGATGTGCAGTCAGAAACAGTCTCAGACACAAAAACATTATAGTCTGCCAAAAATGGGATTGAAGCAAAACGAGTCTAGTCCAATGTAAAAAAAGCAAAATAACTGTCATTTTAAAATATCAGCCGTTGACTTTTCACCTTTGCATGAAATTTTTAATAACCTGTAGCAGACAGGTAAGGTGGCTTCACAAATGGACTAAAAGTGGGCATGCTCTTCCTTGCATACACAGAGGAATTGATTAAGCTTCAGTGACTCTAATTAACTCGGCTTCTTTCCTGCCTAGTTCTCCTGTAATTGAAAGCCTAAGTTCTGACTATACTGTAATACTTTGCAATGTACAAGTAAATGTTCTGCAGAACATTTAGGAAAAGTAATTAAATCTCAGTAATGAGACTGTAATTCAAACTGCTTTGCCCTTAAATCTATGCTAATGAAGGGAAAAAAGCTGACTTGTGGGCTTCCTCTCAAGTGATTGCCCATATATATGCACATTCACACTTTTCATGACTGTGGACCTCAAGCAGTGAAGATTGGAGACTTTTTCACTGTTTGTGTTCAGAAAGTGAGCTCATGTGCTGCTCTTCTACCCCCACCACTTATCTGACCTGGTGCCTTCTACTCTCTGTCCCCTCCCAGCTGAGAAAATCAGCAGCTTGCTGTTTTCTCACTTCTTGTGCAACTCTCACTATTTTCTATTTCTGTCTCCTATATTTTTCTTAAGCTCATTAATTTTCCTCATTTATTTTCTCCTCTCTATGTGCCATGGTGTGTGTAGAAGCTGCCTTCACACTCCATACCTGAGGCTTGTCTTCAGTGACAACTTTTCTTCTTGAACCCAGAAATCCAGGCTTCCCCTTTGCACAACCCAGGATGAGCATTTTTGATCACATAATTTTCCTTTCAGGCTTTTATGTTGCCATGGTGAGGTTGATGTTTTGGGCAAGGGCCAAACCTGTACTTCTTTTAAGGGTGAAGTATAGAGAGATGGCGTTTCATTTTCAAATTTCTGCTGTAGAAAGGAAGAGTAGAGCCAGCATTAAATTCAAGAGATGCATTCAGCCCAAGTGTTTATATTTGATTTTCTTGGATTGCCCCCTCCTGTCTTAGACTCAGAAAAGGTTTCAGATCTTAACTCTCAGGGCTATGCGAAGACTTACAAGGTTTTGGTGGTTTTCTTAATACAGCTGTGCTCCTCTTCTTTGGTCATTCTATCCACACAACACTATGCAGTCTCCAGTAGCAACTGGAGATATTTGGGGGTGATAGGATATCTTCTGCTTGGATTCTATATTAGTACAAAGTTGGCATGGCTCAGCAACAAGCCCTGTTTAAGCACAATGCTGGAGCAAGACATTGATTTCTGCAGGATCACAGAGTTGTTGCTTCAATTTATCAGTGAGACAGTGTCTTCAGCCTATATGAGTCAGTAGATCTCTACCTACTCTCGAGAATCTGATGTAACTTAAGCATGCCAAGATAATTTTAGCTCTCTTTTGCACTTCATTCTCAGGATGGTGAAAGAGCACCCTGCCTTCTTAATATCTTAAGGAAAACCTTGTTGTTAACCTGTGAATGAAGTTCCTCTGTACTCCTCATGTAGACCTTAACATCGTGCAATCCCAGGCTCTGAAAGACAAGCCACAAGCATCAAGATTTTGCCATTAACTGTTTTGTTTATTTGCCCACTTTAAGTCATTCACAGATCCTGACCCATTTTAGTTCACCAGTGTAGAACTAGTATGTGGATTAAAGTGTGCCTCTGAGCATGAGCTGCTCCCTAGGTAACCTTGGCAGCACTTGAGGCAGCTCCGCAGTCCTTGACACAAGGGGCTGCAATGCTTAACATGACCACTGCTGCTCATCCCCAGAAATAGCTGTGCTGCAAAACACAGTTTATTGCAAAAGCAGTAAAATGAAGATGGAATGTGTCACTGCCCATGGCTGGGAGGTTGGAACTAAATGAGCTTTATGGTTCCCTCCAGCTCAAACCATCGTATGATTCTATGATTTTATGAAGGTCTACTTCATGTCAACTTTATCCAGAACTTCCAGAAGATGTGTTTCCATTTTGGAGAAATCACATCTATTTAGTTATGTAGTACTGATTATGCTTAACTGAATGTTTTCTAGAACTATGTAAGCAATCTCAATAAATCTGATGAGTTGTCTCCCCAGTTTTCTTCCCTGGCTCTTTGTTTCATCTGTTCAAACACAGCTACAATAAAAATATGCCACATGGTTTAAATAAATAAATAAATAAACAGAAACCTAGCAAAACCAACAATGATAGTTCTTTATTTGTATTGCATAAATGACCAGAAACAAGACAAACAAGATAGAAACAACAGAGACAAAGCCCCATTTTCCTACATGCATGAAATGATTTTACCGTTCTCTTTTCTGCCTACTGGGACAAGGTAGAATAAAAGGAGATAAAGCAAAGACAGAAGATAAAATGATATCTCCACAGTTTTATGTAACAGATATTGCTTATATAGCAGAATGCATTTCTAGTGATTCATACTTTTCTGTCAAGGACCGTTATGTCCTTGTTTATCAGCATCCCTTTTTTCATGGCAGTTTCAGCAGGTGGTCTTTTAAAAGCACAAAAATATTCTGTTTGAATCAAAGAATGGAAGTTGGTGAGAGAGACAGAAAATTCTCTGCTTGTGCATCTCTTCTTTCCAAGTTGTGTTTCTAAAGTGCTCCCCCAAATTCAATGAAAAGAACTTTCTGCTTAAGATGAAATGAAGACTTGAAACATGCTGTAATGTTGTGATTTCCATTTCCTACCAGCTAACCCTCTAATACTGGCAGCAAGCAGTACAGCATCTGAACAGTCCAGGCCAAAGTCATGTACTGCATATGATGCAGCAAGAATCAGGCCCATGTGTTTCTCTCACTTTTTACCAGTTTCTTTCTTTTCTTCCTCTTTCTTTTAGTTTATTTTTTTTCTTGTGTTCTAAAATAGTGTATCTATTTGCAGTTCTGTCTTATTCACCAAAATAAAAAGTCAAGTCAGCCTAAAGATAAAGGGTATATCTACCAAAATTAAGAAATCCTTACTTTAATCTTATTCTGCATTTACTGCATTTCTATTTGAAATACAGAACATGTTTCAAAATAATATGGATAAAAAAGAAATGTGGCTTTATTTATTACTGAGAAAGCACAAAGTTAATTACAGATGCCTATTTAAGCTGAACTTATGAAACCCCAAGTCAGACTTCCAAGTTAACAGGTTTTTTTCTCATAGTATTTCTTCTCATTAGAATTTATTCACTGCTTCATTTGTATGAGTATAGTCTAAAGCAATCCATAAGGTTCTTAAAACAATAAGAAGTAGGGACTGAGACACCCTTGGCATTCATAGGCTTCTCTTAGACCACCAGTACTAGCAGAAGCACCATAAAAATCTCTTTCCCAAAAATGTACTACGCAGTCAAGAAATAGAAATTACTATGGCTAATCCAGAAAGATGTGCAAGTTGACAGTACCCATGCATCAGATGGAAAGTGTAGTGTCTGGGTGCTTCTTATCCTTTTTGTGGCTCTCTTCACCCAGCAGCCAGTATTAATAAGGACTGTACAGACTTAGTGTCTTAGATGTCCTAGATGTCTTAGACAATGTCTTAGAGGCATTGTCTTCCTTTCAAATAAAGATGAAGTTGCAAAATATGTTAAAAACTATTTTATAGAGAGCTCAGTAGCACAAATATGATTTCCTTAGGAAAGAGGACAAAAAATATAAAGCAAAGGAAATGTCATATCACCCTCATCTGTTTTACTTGCATCTTGTTAGTTGGAATAATTTACCTTAGGTGAATACATGTCATAGATTTCTTTTGTTGTTTCTCAGTTTGCTAACTGGCAAGCAAGAGTGAAATGTTATAAATCAATGAAGCTGAGGTCAGACTTGAAGAATATCACAGAAAATTATTTTTGAAGATTTCAGTGAAAACATATGTTACTTGTTCAACCACTATATTTGTTCTTTTTACTTCTTCAGACACTAATAACACTTATTACCACAGAAGCAGACTGTCATTTGTGCAGTCAGAGCTGATCTTACAGCTATCACTTAAGTTTGTTCAGTGCTCAGAAATATGCTCAGATAACACAATGAAGTCAATGCTCCAAATAGATTTTACAATTAAGCTGAAAAGCACAGTATAAGAATCATTTAGATCATGATGGGTAGTGTTGTTAACTGTAAATACTTTTCTTTTGGCCCTTCATTTTTTTTTTTTTTTTATTTCTTTCTGTGTTAATCTCTATCAAAAGGACATTTAAAATTATAGAAAGAAGCTTTCAGAAACATGAAATGTTGAAGCTGAAAGTTAACAGTTACAGTCCTATCTTTCTTTTTCTGCCAGAATTCTCATTTTCAGCATTTATTAAACACTGCCAAGCAAATAAAGCACCAGAAAAAAATACTGGAGTCTTGGAGCTCTGAGATCTGTTTTTAGACAGATTTTGGACCCAGTTTTGAAATTCAGACTGTGAAATATTGACATAAACAGTTCTATTCTACAACCTAAATAACAGAATAATTGGGGTTGAAAGTGACCTCTGAGGGCCATCTGGATACTCCCCCTGTTCACAAGGGCAAGCTTAGATCAGGTAACTCATCCAGCCATACTTTGAACACTTCCAAAGACAGAGATCCCACAACTCTTTTATGCCCTATATCAGTACTTGTCTACCTCATGGGAAAAAAAAACAAAACAAAACAAATAAATAAAAAAATCCTTATATCTAGCTGGAATTTCTTGTGTTTCAAACTGTGTTCTTTGCCTTTTGTCCCATTCTTGTACACCTCCAGGAAGAGTCTGATAGCCCCTTCCCTATCACCATCCCATCAGGTGTTTATGCATACTACTCAGATCTGTCTGAAAGTTCTCTCTCCAGGCTGAACAGTCCCAGGTTTCTCAGCTTCTTTCATATAGCATATGAAATATATGCTTCAAGCCCAGTAACCTTCATGGCCCTGCTCTGGACCCACTCCAGTATGCCCATCTCTGTCTTGTACTGGCAGTCCAGCACTAGATCCAGCATTCCAGATGGTGCCTCACCAGAGATGAGCAGAGGAGAAAGACATTTCTCTCCTGACCTGCTGGCAATACAGCACAAGAGGCTGTTTGCTTTCTTTGCTATGGGAGTACATGACCAGCTCATGGTAAACTTGTCTACCAGAATCTTCAGGAGGTTTCCTGCAAAGCTTATTCCTTTACAGTGTGTGCCCAGCCTGTCCTGCTGTGTTTGTGGAGTCATGCTGAGCATCAGGCCACAAAATAAGGCAGAGATATACACAAATAAGCTCATTTGTTTCTCATTGCTCCATTTGCACACCTATATGCAGCTCTTGAGATAAAAATACGTTATGAGTGGGTGAACTGTGTATATTCTTGTATTGAATCTTGCAAACCCATAATGTATTTGCATCAGAAAAAGCTAGAATACCACAGTGGCTAGATCAACCTCTGTGCTACTTGAGTGACCAAAAAAAAAAAAAAAAAGGAAAAACCAAACTTCACTAACCTGGACAACATGCTTCTCCAGTATTTTGGTTCCTCATTCTGTGCTACTAAATACTCTGCTACTTCTTCCTAATTCCTGATTGTCCTCTTGGGCAGATTTTTAACAGGAATTTAATTTAACCATGTCTCCATAATGACCTTCATACAAAGCTCAGCGAAGCAAACTGAAAAACACAAACTAAATGTAATTGCATTTGCCTAGGACCTTTGTGTTTACTTCTTCGTGAAAGAATATCACTGCTTCTAATTTCTGTTTTCTCAGGCTTTTTTTCATATGCAGTAACATTTACAGTGTTTGTTTCTATGTTTGTAGACACGAATATGTACATAAACACATGCACATGGGCATATACAGCACTATGTAGCAAAAAAATGTTTCTGCTTTCTGCAAGAATGGGAATGTATTTCCTTTCTTCTTCCATCTATAGCAGCTCCATCTTCTCCCACTCGTTTCCACCTGACAAAGTTCAAACCTAAGCATTCTGTCTGTTAGAAGTTTTGCAAAGTGTCCACTGTGAGCAGCATTGAATTTTGCATAGTGAATCAGTTTTGCTGTCAGAGATCATCAGTCTGGCTTCTGGTCTAGCAGGCAGGCTGATTCCGGACTTTTTTCTGCTCCCTGCCCTCCCCTACCCATAAGAGTTAAATGGGATGTTTCCAAGTAGATGGGCACTTTTCTCAGCTCCATCAGTGTTCTGTATCAGCAGGATCAAGCTTCGCTGCTTACCAAGGACTGTATTTGCCTTTAAACATAGAGATGAAAACCACTATGCAGCATCTGGCATATATTTAATGCTTCAATGTACAGAGCTGAACTGATACATAATAATAAAAAGTACATTGTGCTTTGTTATATTAAAAATTAAACCTGTTGTGAAGTTGTCACATAGCAAACTATCAGTAGCAAAAATTACAAGGCAGTAAACTCTAGTTAATAATAGCTGACAATACTTATTAACAAGCATGATAGGCAAGTGTCTTGGATGTTGTTCATAGTTGTCTAGCTCAGTTTTTCAATGTGTCATTTGACATCACTGATCCTCTGCTTCTCCAGCTTTGAGATATATAGCTGAAAAGTACCATGTATGTGTTAGCATTGAAAACCAAATATCTCTGATGGGTAAAATGAAGAAGGCTGTCACAAAAAGATTGATTATTCTTATTACCATCAAAATGAAAGTAAATAAATATGTGAATGGAGAAAAGTACAGAAGCTGACATATTCCACTCCTTCTAGATCTGTTCTTAATATTTTGCCAATGGAGTGCTGAACCTGAAAAAGCACATTTGCTGAATTTCTCTAAATTAATCAAGTTGTAAATTTTGCTGGCTTTGAAAACATTTTTTTCTAACCTTAGTTTCCAGCATGTCTACTAACTGAAGCTACCAACTGACATTGTTGAAAATAGTATTTAGATGACTGGCATAATTAATTTAAGATAGTAATAATAAATTAAAATGTAATACTTTGATAAGTTACATCATAATACAGAAAAGCATAAATTAACTAGAGTATTAGCTTAATCATTCCTCCATAATTTCTTCTACTTTCCTTTTTTTCATGAATGCAGAAGTACGTTGCCACAAAAGATCACTAGCAAAACACAGGTAAATACTCAGCAAGAGATTGCTTTGTTTTCACATGTAGTTAAGTTGCATAATGAGGATTTCTTTATCCCTTGAATCAGAAACAGTGTGGACTGTCTCCAGTTCTCCTCTACATCTTTTTTATTTTCATGAACAAAATGCAGGTTTAGTTCTGCTCACACAGAACTGTGGGAGCAAATCATTAGCCAAAGAATGTGGTATGTGCATGGCACACAGTAATTTGGGCTGGTAGCAGCATTGTTGGACTTAACACTAATTCAGGGACATAGTAGCAGCTCTCTGTGTATCTCTTTTTAATCTCAGGGCGGGTGGGAGATTCATAAAGTGCCTTTTCTCCATCCTTCCTTTCTCTCCATGCTTTTTTTCCCTGAAGGTCTATGGAGTTGCTTCTTAGTGACATTGTAATGGCAACGCAAGTTGATAGCTCTTCTCCCTGAGGGAGCCAGCTGCCAGCACTGCCACTAGCATTTTCCTCACCCCGCAGAGCCAGGAAGGGATCTCTGCATAGGTTCATTTTCTGTGAAGCAGCTGGGGTTTTGCACACAATAGTCCCACGCTACACAGTAATAAAAACACATTTTGTCACTGCACCACACAACTGATGAGGTTTGGACCCAAGACATAGGTTATTTCAGTTACTGAAAGAACAAATAGGCCGTAGAAGACAAAGGATGAATACAGATGGTTTGGAGGTTTGTAAAGCAACCTTCTTACGCCCTTCCTCTCTTTCCTCCTCAATTTTTCCCCACAAGTCTGCACACCCCATTTAGCTCGAAGTGAGCCTTTTCAGGACTGGGCTTCTGAGCAGCAGAAGAAAGCAACCAGCCATGCTCAGAGCACTGGTTAATGGTCTTTGAGCCATCTCTCCAGGTTTTCTTACCCAGCAGCTGCCTGTGCTGTGCAGGGCAGTCCCCTGCCAGCTGGTTGTGGGCATGGGGGCTGTGTGGGAAGCATCCTTCCCCTCTGCTCAGTGTGCGCACTGCTGTGCTGGCTCAGCGCCTGCCTTCACAGCAGAGAAAGAAATGCTGATCTGTACAGAGCCACTTCTGCTTTGTGTATTGCCTTCTTTAACATCCTCTCTGGTGGCTGTAGGCCGCTAACAGTCAACCCTTTCCCCAACAATAGCGCTCTTTTGCGAGCACTAGCTGTTAAGATTAAGCTTGTTTCTCAATTGCTTTTTTATGGCTTTGTAAAAGATTTATTCTTGCTTCAGATATTATAGAAAATCTCATTTCAGATTTACATCATCATCATTTCTACTGCAGTATTTCAGGTCAGGTCTCAATCTTCCATCTTTAACAAGTCTCCACACTTTTCATATTGTGTTAGATAGACTTCATTTTATTGCAGGTGTTCTTTTTCTTAAGGCAATGGATTGTTACACAATAGAAAAGAGGAAAACCTTTGTTAAAGTCCCATTGGTAATGCACAGCAATCACCCTTTGAAGAGATTTAACTGAAAATAAGTCCTTTTCACTCCAGCTGTACTGACCTCCATCTCCTAGAAATCATAACGAGGGACATTTTATGCTGCAGAAGTTAAGAATTCTTTTAAATTGGGTTATATGCAATATCCATTTCATAGTAGTAAAGAACAGAGGATGACTTGGGGCCTGATTCTCTGTTCAGATGCTGATGTAAGCCTGGCAGTATTTTTATCAAAGTCAGTGAACTTGTCACTCCTGGAAAAAAAAAAAAAAAATAATTGAAGCAGGCAGTTGTAGCTCTTGTTTTCTATATTAGAACAGTTTCTGAGTTTCATAGGGCAGGCCATTGTCCAGCTAACTGGAAAGAACAGTATTGTGTGATGAAGTCAAAAAGTTCAGAGTTGTGTCTAAAGCCTAAGCTAGATTCAGATCTCACTGGCCCTGCTTTACCACACATTAAAGTCAGTGATATAATTCTAGTTATATTTGATCACCACTGGAATCACCAAAATGAGAATATGACATTTTCTTAATTGCAGTATGGTAGATCAGCAACTAAAAATTCTCACAAGCTACTGCTCTTTTTAGTTTCTTATACATAGATACATTTTTTAAAGTGAATGGAGCCTAAGGCTGTTGGTTCATGTTTTTCTTCAAAGTTCACCTTTCTGCAGACAATCACATACACAGTAACATTTGTGGAGAAAAAGAAAAAAAAAGGAAGAAAAAGAGTTGCATTAGATTCTGAAATAACTGAAATAGCCTCATGGCCTTTACACTTCACTTCCTTTGGTTCTGTCTTCTTGCATTCACTGAAATGAAGGATTCACTAGCAGTGTGACTACAGGATAATATAATGGCTGTTGTTGTCTTTTCTGGTAAGGGTAATTTGGGAAGCAGATTGTATTCTTCCTCAAAACAGTGTTGATTACTTAACAATTTCTTTAGTTTTACAAATAAGAATATAAAAGAGTTCCAATTCTAAGCACTAACCATCTTGGTCATTGAATCAAAACATGCAAATCAATATGCAAAAGTCAGTGCAGCATCCTGCTTTCTCCTGCTCTCAGCCTTGCCCAAAGAAGTCACAACTCAGTTCATCCTTTCCAACACTTTCTTCCCGAAATCTCCCTGAGAAAGCTGGGGTCACATTAAACTCTCACAGCGACAAAAGCTGGGTGCAGTGTGTGGTGTTTAAAGAGAAGTCTTTAAGGAGAAGTGGTGTTTAAGAGTGGGAGTAGAGTGCAAAAATAAATGTTTAGAAGGTGTAAGTGAAGAAGTGCTACATGAGCAGGGAGGAATGGATCTCATTCCACTTACTCAGCTTGCCAGCACTAGTCCAGATTTGAATCAAAGCATCCTGAAGCAGTGAAAAGGACAGTTACACATACAGAGGGTCCTCCCTGACCTGCGATATCAGGAGTTTCACGGTTTATTACTGCTTATGTGACTGGCAAGCCCACCTTTGATGCCTAGCCCTGCCTCAGGTTTTGCAACCTTCCAGAGTGAGAGCCAAGTCAGACTTCCTGCTTCCAGGGCAGAACTGCCCCGGGTGCCTGTGGCAGCGTTGCCCTCTCTTCACGGCCTTCATTTTGAAATGAAGACCATCCTCACTGCTCAGTCTTGTGATATACATGGATCTGCTACATGCCCCACAGATGCTCAGGGCCTGTCTTAAGAGAGTGGGGCCCACAGGCATAGAAAGCATCATAGTGGGTTTCAGAAAGAGGCTCTTTCGTAGTGAATCTCCTGATTCACTGCATTTTACATCAAGAGCAGACTCAAAATACATGAATTGGCTTTCTTTTGGATAATGCCGAACAGAAGATGTGCATAGAAGCACCAACTATGCTACTTGCTAATGTAGATGTTAGGCAGTGCAGCTCTGGCCTCTCTCAGGACTGTGACTGAGATTGGCCCTTTGGTCTGAATATAGGGGTGGTACAAGGTTTTTTTAAGTTATTCCCATCTTAGTGAACTTCTATAGCAAAGACTTCCTGGGACACGGCCTCACCTGTCAAAATCTGAGTCCTGTTTCTCCCTTTCAGAATACATCTGCTGAATCTTCAACTCCTCATCTTCATTCTGACGTACAAGAAAAAAATTCTTCCTTAAACTTGCCAGCACTCGTCTGTTTAGTCTGTGGTTCTGGGCAGTATTTACTGTTATGTGTATGGGCCGCTTGAAGGTTAAAGCTTCTGTTAAAGCTTTAGTAACTGCTACCCTTTTAAAGAATAGGAAGAATGGTGTGAGAGTTCTCATTCCAGACTGAGTAGCTGTCAGAAACTTCTCTTGTTACGAAGGATTTATGTGCATTGCCTCAATTTATCTCTAGTGCAGAAGCACAGTATAGAGAAAGGTGGTTCTTCAGGTAGCAACAATTCATATCCTCTTTTATAGATCATAGTCTACAGCTTTGATCATTTGAGAGAGAAAGGTGACTGTATTGGGTATTCAAAAAGTATGAGGTGCTTACTGCATGTTTCACTAAACAGGCACTTTTTTCCCAAATCACAGAATCATAGAGTAGTTAGGGTTGGAAAGGACCTTAAGATAATGTAATTCCAACCCCCCTGCCATGGGCAGGAACACCTCACACTAAACCATGTCGCCCAAGTTTCTGTTCAACCTGGCCTTGAACACTGCCAGGGATGGAGCACTCACAACCTCCCTGGGCAACCCATTCCAGTGCCTCACCACCCAAACAGGAAAGAATTTCTTCCTTAGATCCAATCTAAACCTCCCCTGTTTAAGTTTCAACCCATTACCCCTTGTCCTGTCACTACAGTCCCTAATGAAGAGTCCCTTCCCAGCATCCTTATAGGCCCCCTTCAGATACTGGAAAGCTCCTATGAGGTTTCCATGCAGCCTTTTCTTCCCCAGGCTGAACATCCCCAACTCTCTCAGCCTGTCTTCGTGTGGCAGATGCTCCAGTCCCCTGATCATCCTCGTGGCCCTCCTCTGGACTTGTTCAAACAGTTCCATGTCCTTTTTATGTTGAGGACACCAGAACTGCACACAATACTCCAGGTGAGGTCTCATGAGAGCAGAGTAGAAGGGCAGGATCACCTCCTTTGACCTGCTGGTCACATTCCTTTTGATGTAGCCAATTTCTAATTTGCAGACTGTGTGGTTAATAATCATAAACATTTTCAAATTCAGAATCAAAATTGTATGCAATCTTGGTTGGGAATACAAGCCATATAACACCGTTTCTCTGTCTTCATTCTTAGTGGAATTTGTCTTGGTTAACATTAGAGATATAAAATGTAGGTGTCTACATCAGAGCTAATCATCATCAACTCTTTTTTCTAGTCTGTGCAGAAAAATCCACACTTTCAGGGCACAAGCTGTCTAATTAATTTTGCACATGTGCTTTAGGATAAGATGAATCATTTCCTCAAAGTGCCTGCTCTTTCTATTGACTAAAAAGGAAGTTAAGAAAATTAGATGATACATAAATACATACCTTTATCACTCACCCTAAGAAACAAGTTTTGAGACTATACACTGAAAAACTCAATATTTTAAAAAAATACAGGAACTGTGCAGTAATAGATACATGCGCTTGCTAGGAACAGGCACGGAAGCAAATCTGAGTAATCATTGAAAATCAGTATTTACTTATTTTGTCTGTGACAACTATGGCCTTGTATCTGACATACCTCACCGGTTATAGATTGTTCATGGTGTTGCTTTATTTGACTAATAATGTTGCAATGATTATCACAATTTGTGGTATGAAACCAAACCAGGGAGCAGATCACTAAGGGTGTTAATTGCCAAAGAAAGGGGCTGCAGTCATTTGCCCAAGCTGAGGATCTGGTACATAGTTATGTCACGTGCATCTTAAATCATGTTAGTCCACTTACATTCAAACCATGATACTGTAGTTATTTAAAAATGTAAGTATTTAATCTATATCAACTTCCCTATAATGGGTAGGCAAGCATATTTTCATTATCATGTATTACTGAAGGAATACATGGTGTCAGGGATCACATCACTATTGAAGCCATTGAACCAGCAGGAATTTGAACCTTTTTATTCAGTGGAAAAAAAAAAAAAAAAAAAA
>NDXB01015479.1:89545-101063 GCA_002631895.1 Agapornis roseicollis | reverse complement strand
TATTCAGTGAAAAAAAAAAAAAAAAAAAAAAATCAACAACTTGACAGCAGCCTCCTTACATGTGTTGATAAGGAAGTGTGATATTTCCTTCTTGCTCTTTGCCACCCCACCCTGTAAAATAGTAGCAATGGTGTTTAATCGCTGATCTTAATGGGTCTTTGATTGAGTCCAGTGAAGGGTGACAATCTGGTCATGGCTTGGGGGGGTGTGGGGGTGGTTTCTCTAAGGGTTTTTTTTTTAGCCTATATTTGCTTTTGAAAAATGATTTTTAAATAGTTAAAAAAAATAAACTATATTTAAATAGTTTTATCTACCCACTATAAATAGAGGTTGGGGGGCAAAGAAGAACAAAAGGATAACAGACAGATTGCTTGTTTACTTTGGTATTTTACAGACAAGATGCTTATGCCACACCCTTTTGATTTTCCCTTCCACTTTGCTGTTGAAACAAATTGACTTACTGGAACAGTATTGCTGGGAATCAAGCATTTCCAAGTCTTAATACAGATTTAGGTCCTGGGTCTTTAGATGTCTTTGGCCAGATTATTTAGTCCTTCAGCAACTTGTCTCTCATCTCCAAAATGTGATAATTATTTTTTACTGCACCGGGAAAAGGAGCTGCAAGGCTTAGTGAATGTTTGTTCTGCTTTTGAACAGGAGGTGGGATCTGTAAAGGCAAGAAGTTTCCAGTTTTTTAGGACAGGGCCTAGAGCTAAGATATCAAAGCAGGCAAGGAGGCAGATCTATAAATTTCCCATTACTTACTGAGTAACCTGCACTGCATGGAAAACTTGTGGCTGTATCTGATTTATTCATTTGGAAGGATGATAAAATGCTTTGTGGAGATGAGTGCATAAGGAAAACAAACAATCAAATCAAACAACAACATAAACTTGGGCTGCAAGCAGACTCTTTCTGAGTCTACCAAAAACGAAGAGACAAAAGGACTCTTGCACTCTACTGACATTAAATGCAAGCTGCATGTTATAGCTATTGCTGTTGGTTTCTTTCGTAAAAAGAATTTGAATTAACACCATTTTCTATTGACAAAATATTCTAATTTCAGTTTTGATTTTCAGCATGTTAAATAAGATGCATTCCATCACAGCAATGGCAATAATACTGATACAAGGCACAGGCTGACATTGATTTTGTCTAAACCCTGTTGCTGACCTTGCCATACCAGGACTATAGTGGCTATACTATATGTATACTGTATATACGTCTATGTATATTTACTGTATATACAGCTATACTGTACGTCATGGCTGTTGCCTGTTTGCAACCCTTGGTGTTATGTTTTGGTTAAACGCTTAAGGGCAGCCTTGATGTCCATTCTTGCTCTGCTCTTACTCACGCCCACTCCCAAAGTCTTTAGCATATCATTAATTGTTGAATAACACTTATGTGACCATCTCAATGGCAAACAGCTTTGATCCTAAGATATGAAAACCCAGTCTGAATCAGAAATTCCCCATTTATTTAAAACGTAAAGGACATCAGCAGGTAGGCGTTCTAGCTAATGTTTGACCATGTGTGACCTCCTCCGTGTGAATTTGTATACTGTAGTTAATTGCTCTATTTGATAAAATGCTATACTACTGTTACATTTTCGATCATATGGAAGACAGATTACCAGTTCATTACTTTACTCACTTTCATTTTCTTTTTCCTATGATTAAGCACCTGGAAAGTTACAGCTATCTTATCAGAGAAAGACTCTCAACATATTACATGTTACATATTTCGTAATTTGTATCTATCTGGCTATGAAAACACCTTTCTAGAGAAAGCAATGTGACATTGTTTTTTTCTCTTCTCATTTCTCTCCCACAGATTGTGAGCGTGGGAAAGCATGTTAAAGGATACCATTATATTGTTGCCAACCTGGTAAGATACTTTTCTTGCTCTGTAGGTGAAACACTCAGCTTTACTTTGAAGTTGTAGCACTTTACACAACATTTGCTATTTGTCATTAATATGTGGTTGCACATAATACATTCTTTATGGTGCGTGAAAGAACTTGGTTTTGTTGTTACAGCCATCTAGACAAGAAGGGCACAAGGTTTCTCTCAAATTTTATCAAAATCAATGTAGCACAAAGGACTGCCAAGAGTATCTTGTGGCTGAATTAGAATTTACAGAACCACACTACAATTTTTGACTCATCTTTTTAATATTACTAACATAGCAATTCTCAAAGTAACTTTTCTGCCTTCTCCAAGGAACATTCATTTTGCTGTAAGATCAGCTATTTCAAGTCAAATTACTAGTTCAGTATTTTCATTCCAAGTCTAGACTGTATATTCACACAGATAATGTTCAGGAGAGGGAAAAAACCTGGAAAGCGTAAATGCAGTATTTTTTTATTAAAATATCCTATTCTTTAAGCCCAAATACTTGCTTGGCAAAGCACAGTGGTTATAAGACAGGATCTAATGTGTGGTCTAAATTGTTTTCTCTTTACTCTCCCTCAAGGAATTTTAGTTGACATGAAATATTTATTGTGCTTTGCTGTATTTGTACCTTAACTCAAGATCACTTCAGATTATTTTTAAGACCTCAGGCATTTTAAATGAGATATGTCTATTCTCTTAGGTCTTACAAATTAGATTTTCACAAATTTATAGCTCCCCAAGTAACTTTTCCCATATAAAATTGTTGCTGCATATAAGAAGCCTGAACTGCTAGTGGGATATACAGTGGAAAACAGGCATATCTACCCATCTGCTACAGCAGGGGTACGTGTTGGTATCTGCTAGCTGTTCAATAACGTGGGTAATACAACCTCCACCTTTTATATTTGCTGTCGGTATCATTTAGGACATAAATCAAATCTCCATCTTTAAAAGGTTTGTTTTTTTTTTTTCCCCTGTGATATTGGGTCAATAATCACTTCCCCTCACAATCCCCCAGATCTTTCTTTTTTAAGTGTGACAGTACACGTCTGATTGCACGGACAAATGCCAATCAGAGAAACTTAAAAAAATAAAAATAAGATAGCTCTGAGGTACTGTTAAACACAACAGCTCGGAAAGGAGCAGAATGATTCATGCTAGCTTTTTAGCTTGCTTTAGCGGTTTACATTATGCAGTTTCTTGAAGTTCAGTTTTGTCTCTAAAGGCAAATTTTACTAAAGTATTTGGCTTTATATATGCTGAACAGATTAGCCTGAGCAACTAGTAAATAAGGAGGTATGTGTACTTTATTGTTTCTTTCAGTATTGTGGGTTACTCTAGGATTTTAATATATGTATAGCAGATCTGAAAGCTACCACTATCCAGTTTCACAAAAATGTGATTCTGATGTTAGGTTTTCCTTGCACTAATGGTGAGATCCTCATGCACTGTATCTGCCTTCTAGTGTCTACTACATTACCTTGTTATCTCAGACACCTTTAGCCTAAACGAATCCTGGAATAAACTTATTTACATATTCATTCATTTTGCAAACATGCAAAAACCAGGCATATATTGGTTAAAGCATTAGTGCAGTGCTCATTCAAATCTGTGTGCTTTGATGGAAATTGGATTAAGGATTTAATATTCTGCAGGCACTTTTCAATTGATTCACCAAAGACATTTCTTCAAAAACTGTCTGCCATTCCCAGCAACATGTTGCTTAGCTGTCAAGACCACACTAGCAATAATGCTGGAAATTTATTTCTTGGGTTTGTGTCATTCTTTATTACACAATGGAAATCATCAACAAAGGTTCAACGTTAATGTCTAATGGAAATCTGATTCTGTACACTCTTACTCTTTCTTGTCGGCCTACAGTAGATTGGACCCACAGTGATATGCAAGGACAAACAAAATCTTAAATTGATTTTCTAGGGATTCAAAGATATTTCTCTGGAGAGGTTTATGCATGGAGGAGCCAATGTAACTGGATTTCAGCTGGTAGATTTCAGTACTCCAATGGTAGCTAAGCTGATGCAGCGCTGGAAAAAGCTGGACCAGAGAGAATACCCAGGATCCGAGACCCCACCAAAGGTACTGATTGAAGCACTACTAAATGTTCTATCACTGAAGTGTTCTAATTTCTGATTAACAGTGTTGAATACATGAATGAATACCTTAATATTTAGGCAGAAGAGAAGGCAGTTGATCTTACTAATACTTGCTAATAATTATGTCTATCCTTATGATTGTATGATAGAAACACAAACTGCAACACTTTTCACTGATGTACTTTTATGTCCTTTGTTACATATTCTCCAACTTCACCCCTTTACTGACTAAAGGTCAAAAGCTTAACTGACAACTTCATTTCAACCAGTTCTACATTAATTATTCTAATTATCTGGATTCACTTAGAGTGCAGAGCTTTCCAGAGAGCTGAACTCTTCTGTTAAAAAGATACAACTGCAATTGTAAATTTACTACCCTGAAATTTCATTTGGAGTTTCCTCTGGAAATTCTATCTACCTCAAAACCTGTTGTAGTAATCACTTTCAGGCACAACCTTACAATGAAATTACATCCCACTGTTCCTCTCTCTTAATCTCTCACAGATGGATAACAAAATATCACTCACCTATAATTTTCTTGGCAGGCACATCACAGCATAGTTGTAAAGATGATTTCATCAAAATACTTCTGGTATTATATGTACTAATGCATATCAAACCTAGTTGAAAATGGGATCCTTTATGCTGGGCCCTATGCAAAGATAAGCAGTCAGCCCTCCCTTGGCTAGGAGGCTGGTGTGTTAGCAAAATTTAGAGAAAGTATCAACATAGATACAAAGCATAGCTACATAATTCAGTGAATATTCAAGAAATGTATGTCTGGAGATAAAAAACAAACAAACAAAACCAAGGATGCTGTGGCTATGGAGTGCAGATATCCCCAGGAACAATTTAGTCTATAGGACTCCTTGCCACATGAACAGGATTGTGCTGCCTCCTTCTGAGAATCACAGAAAGGTTAGGGTAGGAAAGGACCTTAAAATCATCTAGTACCAACCCCCATGCCATGGGCAGGGAACAACTCCCACTAGACCATGTCATACAATGATTAATCTAGATCCTACATAATTCACCTATGGATAACTAAAATTTGAGATTATAACAATAAACAGTGTCCCAAAGAGGTTATAATATACAACACAAAGGAAGGCAACAAAATTAGATTTTAATAAATGAACCAAAATTTTTGAATTTCCAGGGCATATCAATAGCAGCCTTGGGCATGTGAACAACTTCATATGTGCAGTATGTTCATCAGAGGACCATACTGAGAAAATGCCCCTTTGTTTATGTGGCTCCAGGCTAACATCTGTTGAAGACTTGCTTTACACATGTTGTTTGGCATGTTCTCAGCCTAAAGCAGTTACTATAGTTAGTGTAGAAACATAAACCATTCAGTCCCCTATACCATTAAGAGAGCCAACACAGGTTTTCTGATAGGAGATACAATACTCTTAGTCATTCTTGACAATTCCAATTGCCTGGATGTCTGCTCAGTAGCCATGCATTTTTTGCATTTATATTTTCTCAGTGAATTAGTGTTCCTTTCTTTTCTTTTGAGTAAGTTGGATGGGTGGGATTATGCCCTAACACATAAGACAATTGGAAAAAAAAACAAACAAAGCTTATGTATCTCCAGTTCCTATAAAAACTCTTCAGAGGCAGATTTCTCTACCTTAAGAAATACAGTTTCAAAGCTGGAGCTACTGAAATATACTCTTCTCAGTCCTGCATTTATCCCTTAGTCAAAATTAATTTTGCTTTTGAGGAGAATTTTTTAATAAATGAAGGTGCAGAAGCTGCTGCACAATGAATCAAACTATAAATATCTGAGACAGTTAATTTTTGTAAAGACATGCCAATGCTGAAGTGGTGTGTTTGTCTCTCTATTTAGTATACATCTGCATTAACATACGATGGAGTGCTTGTGATGGCTGAAACTTTCCGTAATCTTAGAAGGCAGAAAATTGATATTTCAAGGAGAGGAAATGCTGGTGATTGTCTTGCTAACCCTGCAGCCCCCTGGGGTCAAGGAATTGATATGGAGAGGACATTAAAACAGGTAAGGGCAGGCTTTATTCTGGTGATACTTTAAATACTGGATATAAGTTGTACAAGATATGGTTTGGAAGACACTATAAACAACGGTAGGAATGGGAGATGGAAAGCTTATTTTTCATCTGTGTCCTGGGTTTAGCAGTGGCTGTCAGCTTTTCCCTCTTAATAATAACTGGTGCAGCAGTATGTTTTCGAGTTTCAGCCTGGGAACAAAACTGATGACAGGAATGTTTTTAGTTACTACTCAAATGTTTAGTCTGAGCAAGGACTTTGTGAGCCTCATGCTCTGCCAGGGAGGATGGGAGGCCAGGAGGAAGCAGAGACAGGAAACCTGACACAAACTGACCAAAGAGGTATTCCATACCATAGCACATCATGCCCAGGATGTAATGAAGAGTTACCCAGAAGGGCTAGTGCTCGGGGGGGGTTTGGAGGAGATAGTCGGTCCGTGCTTGGTTGGGGTGGGGTGTGGTGAGCTATCTGTTGGTGGTTGGTGAAATGCTGTATTATTTTCCCTTGTTATTTCCTTTATCATTATTATTACTGGTGGTAGCAGTAGTGATTTGTGTTATACCTTAGTTACTAAACTGTTCTTATCTNNTTTTTTCCCCTAACTCTTAATATTAGAATTGCCCTGGGAAATTCCTCCTATTTGATGTGATTAGTCAATGATCTTTTCCTCACCTTCTTTAGTGATGGTATCTGCAGTCTCTGCAGCCTTGTCTTTCAGGTTTTTAACAACGCTGTCAAGCTGAGCTTCATGCTTCAGGAAGAAAGGCCGGATAATTCTATGATAGAGAAACTCTGCCCCATTGGAAGGACTTGGAGCCATGCACCACAACAGGAAGCCACACTACAAGGAAGAAGAACATCTACCTAAGTAGAAGAAACGAGTAGGAGACAAGGTGTAGCGTGCCTTCCATACCGCCACAGACTTGAGCATATTTACAACTGTACATTATCTCCTTCATTTTTTATGGTCACAGTACAGCAAGTATGCACATCGGTATAGTTATGTTCAGTGAATCTTTATATTTGAATAATTTCATGGGTACTAATACGATAAAGGAGGAGGGCTGTAGCAGTAAAGCTGATCTGGTAACACATGTATCAGTCATATAATCATAGAAAAATTAGGGTTGGAAAGGACCTTAAGGTCACCCAGTTCCAACACCTCACTTGAACACTGACAGGGATGAAGCACTCACAACCTCCCCGAGCAACCCATTCCAGTGCCTCACCACCCTAATAGGAAAGAATTTCTTCCTTTTATCCAGCCTAAACTTCCCTTGTTTAAGCTTGAGCCCGTTACTGTTGTCCTACCACTACAGTCCCTAACGAAGAGTCCCTCCCCAGCATCCCTACAGGCACACTAGAAGGCTGCTACGAGGCCTTCTCTTCTGTAGTGCATTTGTGGGTGTTTTTGTTAAACATAGAAGCACAAAAGATTTAGAGACATCAGTTTGATAGATGGACCACTCGGTGGATAAAGAACTGGTTGGATGGCTGAATGCACAGAGTTGTGGTCAATGGCTCAGTGCTAGGCTGGAGGCCAGTGACGAGTGGTGTCCCTCAGGGATTGGTGTTGGGACCGGTCTTGTTCAACATCTTTGTTGCTGACATGGACAGTGGGATTGAGTGCGCCCTCAGCAAGTCTGTCAATGACACCAAACTGTGTGGTTGGATGGATACACTGGAGAGAAGGAATGCCATCCAGAGGGACCTTGACACGCTTGTGAGGTGGGCTGATGCCAACTTCATCAAGTTCAACCATGCCAAGTGCAAGGTCCTACACCTGGGTTGGAGCAATCCCAGGCACAGCTACAGGTTGGGCAAAGAGGAGACTGAGAACAGCCCTGCGGAGAAGGACTCGGGGGTGGTGGTCGATGAGAACATCAACATGAGCCGACTACAGTGTGTGCTTGCAGCCCAGAAAGCCAACAGTATCCTGGGCTGCATCCAAAGGAGTGTAACCAGCAGGTCGAAGGAGGTGATCCTGCCCTTCTACTCTGCTCTTGTGAGACCTCACCTGGAGTATTGTGTGCAGTTCTGGTGTCCTCAACATAAAAAGGGCATGGAACTGTTGGAACAAGCCCAGAGGAGGGCCATGAGGATGATCAGGGGACTGGAGCATCTCCCATACGAAGACAGGCTGAGAGAGTTGGGGCTGTTCAGCCTGGGGAAGAGAAGGCTGCGTGGAGACCTCACAGCAGCCTTCCAGTATCTGAAGGGGGCCTACAGGGATGCTGGGGAGGGACTGTTCATTAGGGACTGTAGTGACAGGACAAGGGGTAATGGGTTAAAACTTAAACAGGGGAAGTTTGGATTGGATATAAGGAAGAAGTTCTCTACTGTAAGGGTGTTGAGGCACTGGAAAGTGGTTACCCATGGAAGTTGTGAGTGCTCCATCCCTGGCAGTGTTCAAGGCTGAGCTGGACAGAGCTTTGGGTGAGATGGTTTAGAGTGAGGTATCCTCGACAATGCCGAGGAGGTTGGAACTAAATGATCTTAAGGTCCTTTCCAACCCTAACTATTCTATGATTCTGTGAAAAGAGAAAACATCAGTCCCTCTAACTACTTCTAAACTATGTGGCACATACCTGACTGAAGGTCTAGGTCCCGAAATCACTTAAGTCCAGCCAAAACAGTATCTTTCTCCTCTCTGCCTCCCTGCTTTGAAAATGCAGTGCACATCCCAGAGCTAAAGTGACAATGGAGAAAGATATATCCATGCTACACATGGCACATAGACAAGGGTAATGCTTTTAGACTCCACAGTTTAGGTATACCTTTTATAGTACCATCTTATTTGGGGGTGGGGGGGAAGGAGGTGGTGGCAATGAATAGCATAGTCTGTGGGGTAGTATTTCTGCATCTTACAAAGGGGATAGGAAAGACAGCTATTACATGTATTACAAATATCTGTCTTTACTACTGAAGCACTTTTATTTGGTTTCAGTTCCACTATCATACACAGTACAAGGATGATTTTGAAAAGAGATGATCAAAACATTTAAAGGACAGGAAGTGCCACAACTAACCATGCTCAAGCTCTGAAAGCATATACAGAGACACTTTACAAGATAAATCTACAACAAAATTAATCAATTTTTCTCAGCAATTGTGCGGTTCTTTCCGGACACAAATAGTACAATATTATTCTATGTCAAAAGCCTCTCCAGAAAAGGCAGAAAAGCTTTTCACAGACCACCTTTTCTCAAAACAGAAAACCATTCCAGCCTCAGCCAAAATTTGCTTTGTTTTGATGTTTAGCCATGATTAAATGTTTGAGGATTTCCACACATTTTTGGGAGGAGAGGGAGAGAGGGAGAAAACAACAACTCAAATCCTCTTCCTTAAAAACAAAACAAGAAAGCCCCTGCAAGGACAACAAAAAACAGAACCACCACACAACTAGCTAATTTAGGTACCAAAAACCAAACTAATAATTTAAACTACAATAAAACTATAATCAACTTGAAAGTCTGAATTTAAATACAGTAGCACTTATTTAAATCTTGTATTTCAGGAGTTTTTCAGCTTTCAAAGTGTATCTACAGCAGCTAAACAGATGTTTCAGTGCAAGTGCTAGACTTTCTGAAAGTCATTAAAAAAATACATAAGCAGAGTCTTATTTATTCATGAGGTTTCCAGTACACTGCATAGTGCAGCAGCATTTCCTAGAAACTAATTCCATTACAGTATGCTTTCAGATTTTCACTGTGCCTAATCAGACATTTGTCTTCTCTTCTTCCCCTTATATTTTTAACTGCCCATTGTAAAACTGCAACGATAAAAGTGCATCCAAATATTTGGTTTGGTATTACACAAGAAACTCCTAAATGATAAACCATTACAAGATGATTTAAGTCAAGAGAGGTTATTTTAGAAGAAAGGTTCTGATTTAACAAAAAGGAACGGGGGAAATAAGATGGGATAAAATCCCTTTTCAGTTATGAAAACTGCAGTCCTCTTCAGGCAAACCTTCCAGATATTTTGGAATATCTCTGTTCTGTTCTTCCTCAGATAAGGGATATTGAGACTGAATGTTCTGTAGGTACTGATAGTCATACCTGTAAAATTTTGGCTTTGTCTTCACTGCAGTGCACACCACAGTAAAAATGATCCCTTTGATACACATTAGTTGAAGAAAACACCTACAGTTTTTTGAAGAGATTGCTACTCCTTTTTAAGGGCATTTATCATTTCCCTTGGCCTAGAGAAAATCAGTTATGGTATATCTGCAACTGGAGATATATCCTAACCAGCTGTCACTCTGAAAAGGATCACTGATTCCTGGGGTTAACAACCACCTTCTACAAAAGATTTTGCTACACCAATTTACTATTGTTTTAGGCAAGACTTAAGATTCTTCAACTGTCTGATCATAGTGGACAAAGAAATGTTTTTCAAAGTGTCTACCAGTGAGAATGCCTACCAGGAACATTTCAATGAGCTAACAGAGATCATTCAGTATGCAGTAAAATTTGGCACTTCAAAGTAGTAACTGATGCAGTATCATTAAGGAAGGTCTGAGAAAATAAAGGCAAAAAGTGATGGGATATCAATTTTCAAAACTTTCCATTATCTGGAACTTAGTATTACAGAACAAATAAACAGGACTATCTGATGCTGGTATCTTTCATTAGTAACTGAGAAATGTATTTTATTTCCTGTTAAAGAATACCTGGCCAATTACTGATAGTTATTCAAGCTGTCCCAGTATATGAAAGATGTCATTTAGTTCTCCTTTGTTTTGGGAAATCCCTCAGCCATAAATCCAACTTCCTCTGAAACTGAGAAAATGGAAATTTCCCTTTTCTTGCCTAAGACCAAAGTCAGTCATTTTGATTATACAGCTTAGTCAAGAAAAAAACTTTTATAGTTACAGATTTATTCTCACTTACTCCTTTTGAATTGTACCAAAACATATGTTTATATAAATTTTCTAGGTCACATACCACCCTTTTGTTCCTTTTAAACATGGCAGATCTTTTCCTGCCACCCATCCCAACTTTCCCTCTTGCCTCACAAGATCACCAGTTGTAAACAGATCACTTTCTTAGTGATAAATTACATGTAACCAACATCTTAAAATATGGTCTTACTCAGGAATGATTCCAAGGGAGTCTACTGTCATCTATCCTCTCTTGAAGACATTAAATCAGTTATGCCTAAGGTCTCATTTTAGAAGACAGGTCACACAAACTAACATACCTTTATCATGTAGTAGAAAGGAAACCAGAACAGAAAGATATCGGAAAAGAATTCCACTATGCTGAAAACACCATATACAACCCAGTAAGTCAGCCACTGTGTGTCATCATCTTTGTTGGGGCTTTCAATTGCTTTGATTCTGCAAGGAAAACAAAACAAGTGAGCAGATCAACAGTATCATTCTTATCTCTAACAGTGAAGGTTTTATGACTTAGCTCAAACCAAACAAAACCAACCCCTTCCTCTCGTCCCCCCCCCCCAAAAAAAAAA